>JAAGKR010007045.1:6112-39178 GCA_011419295.1 Clarias macrocephalus | reverse complement strand
ATATATATATATATATATAATTATTTATACAGTATATAACACTTACTGTACACTGATCAGAAATAGCATTATGACCACCCTGCTAATGTTGAGTATTAGACAATATGTTTCCTCATCTATAACCACTGCAATCATTATACTTAACTTTTCTCTGTGTACTGTGTACATTCATATGCATATCATTTTATCATGCCATATATCTTTCTTCATTGCAGTCAGTGTATATAACCCTTTTCTGTGTACACACTTTATTTATTATAGTATTATATATTATCATTGTACTCTCTGTATACTGTTTACAGTACCATTACAGTGCCATTTTCAAAATGTCGTCACCATGCCGGCTGGAAGTGGGTGTGATATATTGGGCAACAAGTGAAGCTTTTTTTTCCCCGAAGTTGACGTGTTGGACGCAAAAAAAAATGGGCAAGCATAAGGATTTGAGAGACTTTGACAAGGGCTGAATTGTGATGGGTAGATGACTGGGTCAGAGCAACTCCAACACTGCCGGTCTTGTCGGATGTTTCTGGTCTGCAGTGGTCAGGACATACCAAAAGTAATCCAAGGACAGGAAACCGGTAAACTGGCGACAGGGTCATGGGTGGTCAAGACTTACTGATGCACATGGGCAGTGGATCCATTAGACGCCCTAGTGTAGGTCAAATTGATGAAAAGATTAATGCTGGTTGAGATGGAAAGGTGACAGAACACAGTGCATCACTTTTATGGTAATGCACTGGGTTTTGACACCTTTCCATCTCAACCATCACTGCTATGGTGAAAAAAGCGGCGACCTACTCAATATTAGACAGGTGATCATAATGTTATAGCTGATCGGTGTATTCTTAAGCTAGCTAGCTCAGGATGCAGGTATTATAGCCATAAGTTGCACATACTTTAGTGGTATGTCTAATATCAAATGTTAAACAGTCTTATTGGATAAATACTCTTCTCTTTTCTAGAGGGAAAAAAATTAATTGAATGATTTTTAAATTTGTCCTACCTTCTCTTTCTCTTTCTGTTTCTCTCTCTCTCTCTTTATGTAGGTATCACCACAGCGTATGCTTTGTGTGTAAGATACGATGGTTCTGAAGTCGATGAGAGTTACTGTGGTGCTTTGACGCGACCTGAGCCCACGTACGAGTTCTGCACAGGCCGAGAGTGTCTGCCCAGGTCAGAAAACTCAGAAACCTGCGTGAAATGTGCAACGACAGTCCTCAACAAAATTTTTGCTCGCACGCATGTGTGTACAGTACATTTTAAGGAGGACCGTCATTGCACACACACACACACATTTGCAATCAATCACATAGACTCCAGGAGATCACAACTATGGCATCATGTTGTGTATGTTTCTGTCTCTTTGTGTGTTTCCGGGTTTCTGTGAGTCAGGTGGGAGACGAGCCGCTGGAGCGAGTGCTCACGGACATGTGGCGAGGGCTTTCAGTTCCGGGCTGTGCGCTGCTGGAAGATGATGGCACCAGGTTTTGACAGCTCTGTGTATGATGATCTGTGCCAGGCTGCTGAACTGCACAAGCCCATAGCACGCAAATCCTGCAGGACCAAATCTTGCGGCCCTCAGTGGGAGGTGTCGGACTGGTCTGAGGTCAGTATGTACAAGAAGCTCATTCGTTACTGCGATTTTCCATTCTAGGCTAAATACTGTATGTTTGAAGATAAAGAATCTGGATTTCTTTAGCACTTTGGACAACACTCCACGGTACCGGTATTGGACTTTGAATAAATGATCCATGTGTTTAGGGCTTGAATGGAACGAGAATGTGGCCTTTAGTTTGGTTGTGTGTGTATGTACAAAGTGCTCAGCACGGTGTGGGCGCCGTGGTGTGAGGAGCAGGGAGGTGCGCTGTTCCATGGATACTCGCATGTGTAACGAGTCCACACGTCCCCTCAATCAAAGGGAGTGTGACGGACCTCCATGTGACCGCAGGTGGACTGTCTCGGACTGGGGACCGGTGAGTGTCTACATGAGGCATGACACTTTGCACCTGCTTTTACTGAAGAGATAAGCATCTCTTTTGCGTTATTGAAAAAAAAATTAGCATTCAAAACATTATTTGCAAATGAAATTTTGACAGAAGAACAGAAATATGTTCAAGAATAAAGCCTGAAATGATGATTGCAGTCACTTCATTCTTTGGGCTGCAACTCCTACCTAATTTTACATGAAGGAGAAAAGTGATTGCTAGTGTAAGATGGTTGCGTCTATTGTATTTAGCTTTTAGGGCTGAGATATTTAAAAGCTCAGTAATATTTGCTCACTAACATTTTTTCTAATCCGTAATCCCTTGTCTGGCTCCGTATGGTCGTGTTTGATCTCTCTGTCTAAGTGCTCAGGGCCATGTGGAGAAGGCCGCATGATGCGTTACGTGGTGTGTAAGAGCGGGAATGGAAAGGTCATCTCTGATGGTCACTGTGATCGGGAGCTGAAGCCCCTCACCGCGCAGCCGTGTGGAGCCCCAAACTGCCCCGCACACTGGGTAGAGCAGGAGTGGGAACGGGTAAATGAATATCAGTGGTTATGTAATATTTGGGATATAATTTGCATCTTTTTATGTGATTCCACTTTGATGCAGGCAACTTATCCTGATGCTATATGGCTACACTGGTATAGAGTAGTAAAAATAACTGTATAATAGATTCATCAATAAGACTGATTTTCATAACTTTAAAGAGGTTTTTAGATTCGTGGAGAAGGTCTGGTTGATCACAGTAAAGCAAATTTCACGCATGTAGAAAATCTGGCAAAACTGCAGTCCTGGAGATATTTTTTGGTGTTCCGATATCATACAAAAAATTCTGCTATAAGGATCTTAGACTTAAATTTTTGTAACAAGGATTAACAGTCATACTGCACCACCCTCAGAATGTCTTTTGAAATCTTATGCTTTTTATAAGTGGAGATTGAAAGTTTATAAACTTTTGAATTTTCCATATTTTGTAACCTCATTCATGATCAGGTCTTCACATAAGTCCTAAATGAGTTATAGAAAGTCAAACAAATAAGACAAATATTTGCATTTTACATTTTCAGATGTCCTAATTTAGAGCAACTTTTGTACATTGATCTTACTATACTGTACATCTGAGCAGTTGAGGTCTTTCCTCAACCTGGGGGTGCTGGGGTTTGAACCCGTGACCCTCTGATTAGTTTTCCATCATCTTAACCCCTGAGCCACAACTTCTCCTGCAGTAGTCGCATAACACGGCTTTGTGTGGCAAGATTTACCAGTTAATTCGAGCTGAACCTGTTTTCTTTAAACGGGAATCTACAGTAACAAAGTTCAATCTTTACAACACATTTGTGGAGGTATACAGTATCATGACTCGAAGGGTGGCATGCACTGTTGCTTTGCACTTCAGGGTTGGGGTTCAATTCCCACCTCAGGTCTGCGTGCGTGTTCTCCCCATGTTCAGTGGGTTCCCTCCCTCCCAAATCACCTATAGTGTGTAAATGAAATCAGGTGTCAAGCTGGCAACCCAACTCTTTAAGAGAGGATGCATATACTGTACTGTACACTCAGGCTTGGGAGTATCTGTCCGCCAATGTGAAGGAAGTTTCTGACGACCTCAGAAAGGGTTGTTTTGATGCTCATCAGGCTGGAAAACGTTACGCCTATAGTATAAAGAGTATCGACTCTACATAGATTGTGCATAAATGGAAGAAATTCAAGACTATTGTTATTCTCCCCAGTGGGCAACTCACAAAGATCACTCCAAAAGAGTACAGGTAACAAAGGAGGTAACAAAGGAACCTAGGGTAACTTCTAAACATCTACTATACAGGCCTGTCTCCCAATGGCTAATGTTTAAGTCCACCATCAGGAGAACCCTAACCTACGTAAATGGTGTGCATGGCAGAGTTACAAGGAGAAAGTCACTGCTCTCTAAAAACACATCACTACTTGTCTACAGTTGGCTAAAGATCATGTGGACAACCCAGAAGGAAAATGATTTTGTCGATAGAACATTCTGGCATAAATAATAGGTGTTATTTTTTGAGAAAGGAAAATACAGCATTCCATCATAAGAACCTTAACTCAGCTGTGAAACATGGTGGTGGTAGTAGCAGTGAACTGAGTCTCAAGCGATCAGCATTACTCTAACCACACAAGTTGTCCTATCAAAGAATGGTCAAATAAGAATAAAGCTAATAAAACTCATTTCCGCAGACTTGTGTCAAACCAGATACCGGCAGGAAACGTTCACATACTTATGCAACACACAGAATTTTAAGGCCCTGAAAGGTCAATAGTGTACCAAGATAGTCAAAGTGCAACTGTGTGTTAATCCTGCCCATAAATGTCTGTGTGTATATGTGTGGCATTTGGTTTCTAGCATCTCTCTTTAAATGTGTTGCAGTGTAATGCGACATGTGGGCGTGGGGTAAAGAGCAGGCAGGTGGTGTGTGCCGGGCTCGAAGCTGGAGTGTTTAAGGAGTTTCTTGATCATGCATGTGCTCGCTCACCCAAACCCGAGGAGAGCGCACCATGCTTCGAGAGGCCTTGCTCCAAATGGTTCACCACCTCCTGGTCTCAGGTAACATCACTGAGCTGAGCCACACTCAAGTGCTCTTCAACACCGATGATATCAGGCTTTTGTTTGACAATTCTCAAATTCAATTCATCTGTTAAAGACCTAATAAAGTATAAACATATTCTGTATTCTCTGATTTTCCTTACACCTCACAAACACATGCATGTAGGTGAAGTGCTTACTCTAAAATGGTAGACTAAATGGATGTGACTGAGCGTGTGCGTGGTGATGCATTGGTGTCCCGTCCAGGGTGAAGTCCAGTGTTCTTTAATCACCATGGCACTTACCAGGATAGAGCAGCTCCTCAAGATAAATAAATGGTTTAATGTTCATCTATTGTTTAACTGCCAAAAAACTTCAGCTAATCAACATCAACTTATGTACAGTATAGAAACATGATCTTTACATACTATTTTTAGTTTTTTGTGTACTGTAGTTATAATACCAAGTTTAAATAGAATATGCATGCATGTCATGCTCACATGACGATAGAAGCCTCTGATTGACAACTTTTTGGATGGTTTGTGCTCATTATAGTGTTGCATTAGAGTGATCCTGGCATTATAGTCAAATTAAGGAATGGCATTATTATTATTATTATAATTATAATTATAATTATTATTCCTGCATTATTTTGGAACCACTGATTAATCCCATGAAAGGAGGGTCACGACAGTCTCATTACATTATTTCCAGGTACATGACGAGACGCACCTCCTGACCTCAAAAAAATGTTTCCAGACCTCCAGGGGGGGTCACTCATGGGTCAAGGGCGTAAAGTGGCCGAGGATGGTGCCTCGGGTCGGCTAAGATTCTAATTGTCCAGGCGGATTTGGCCTGTGCATGAGTCGTTTTTTTTTTTTTTTAAATATCTTGTTGCATTTTTTCTCGTCACATGTGGCTCTCATCACTACCAAATATCTCCTTCCTTCTCTGTGACACAAAAATAAATGTATTCATTTAAATTTCATACCAGTAATGTATTCTATATCAGAATGGTATATTCCCTTTCCACTTTTCCCAGGATAGGCTCAGAATCCCCCATGAGTCTGACCAGGATACGGCATTTACTGAGACTAAATGAGTGTAATCGTATAAGCAGCATTTAACATGCTTTTATAAATGTTTATGGAACAAAGACTAGGTGTTACCCAATGAACAACAAGAGCTGAAACTTGAGCCCCATTCTAGCGGGATTAGTTCTACATACTGTAGTCTACTGGAATACCTTATCAATCCGGACACGGGTTAAAGCACGCTATATGTTATTCTGTCCAACTATGAGAAAATTATAGCCCAAAGTAAACATGCTATTACAGCAAACTCGAGGGTGGGTATGTTTCATGTGATGAGTATGTGTGTGTTGCAGTGCAGTAAGACGTGTGGGAGTGGTGTGAGAGTGAGGGAAGTGAGGTGTTACCAGGGAGAGGAGATCGGCCACAGCTGCGACTCCACACTGAAACCTCAGGCCAGACAGAGCTGCGAGGTACAGGCTTGTCCTGCTGAGGCACCAGGTAACACGCAACCCATAACGATACACACATCCCACAGTAGCACAATGTACGGCAGCACACACCAAACATAACACTCACTGAATAACACCAGAAAACACCATTGGGCAACAGCGTTAAAAAAACAGGTTCTCAGAGTATATCAGAGTCAGAGTGTAGCAAGCATGTTTGATTGTTCAGAGCCGACTCCGGACACTGGTTGCAGTGGTCACCAACCCGAACAGGGAATGCATACTGTCAATAGAGAAAGGGGAAATATAATAGCAAAATATAAAAAATAAAACTGATGCCTCCAGGTGGCGCAGTGGTAAAAGCGCTCGCCCTCTCATCCGGAGATCGCTAGTTCGAATCCCGGGTGGTGCTGTAACCTCTCGCAGCCCGAGGTCTAGAGAGAGCTGATTGGCCGAGCCCTCTCAGAGGGGAGGAATGAGAGGTACTTAGTGCTCCCACATTAATCACGGCTCTAGAGCCAGTCAGGGGCGTCTGTGAGCTCGCGCAACTGAGGGAGAGGATAGCGCTGTCCTCCGAGTGTGTTACACCGCCCCCAACGGTGCGCGAGCGAGCAGTTCGAAAAGATGTGGTCGGCTGGCGTCACGTGGTTCGGAGGAAACACGTGATAGTCTTCGGCCCTCCCGGCTGAGTGGTAGTAGTAGCCTTAATGTGGAGCCCCCTAGTGACGCGGAGGAATTGGACACGACTAAATTAGGGAGAAAATCGGGGAAAAAAGAAAAAAAACTGATGAATGTTAATATTAAATATTAATAAAAAGATTATAGTGTCAAATTGTGTAGTCCATTATCCCTCTTAGTTCAGTTGTTCAAGTGTTTATGAGTCGGCATAAAAAATGTGTGTTCAAAGCTTAAGTTTTATCTGCAAGAAAGTAAAAAGCTAGTGTGTGCATTTTAATGGGACTCCTTGTATGTATGTACATCCCTGTACACACATCTCTCTGAGGTGTAATGTACATTAATTTTTTTTAAAATAGCGATTTAGCTCATTATAAGACAATCTGAAGATATTGACAGTATAGCCGGACAATTTAGGCAAAATACCTTTGAAACGAAGGGACGTTGCTACATTTCAAAGCTTAGCAGAGCTTAATGGATAACCTGCACTTTAGGAACATGCTGTATTTATTTATTCATGCGTATCATACTGAAATATGGTCCCTTTTTTCCCCTCCTTTGTCTCTCATCTAGCGGAGGATGTTTGTGAGGACAAAGCGACAGCAAACTGTGCCCTGGTGTTGAAAGTAAAGCTCTGCACACACTGGTACTACAGGAAGGCCTGCTGTCTGTCCTGCAAGACCAAAGGTCACTAAAGAGCTGCTGAACCCAAACTGGGCCATTCCACTCAATGTGAAGAACCCCAACTGTACACACCTATTCACATGCACTGTATGTCTATGACCCTAAACTGTTACCCCAATTTCTAAAAATCACACCAGCTGGATGTAACCTGTTGCCTATAGCAGTTGTATGACAATGTGATAACTTGTGATCAACGATCTACACTAATTATGCCTAAAAACCTTTTTTATTTATAACTAGTCATTAAAATGCATCCTAACTTGTTTTACCCAGAAACTACACATGGACGTTTTGGGTATTTGGTATACTGATCTAGGAATTATTAAACTGCCCACTGTGTGTATATATACAAACTCTGATCTTTAACTATCTACTCTTAAAACTAATCTTTTCGCCCAAAATGTATCCCTATGTTACGCCCAACACCCTTTTACACTGTAAACCTCACAATGCACCATAACCTTGATTTTTTTAAATTATTTTTTTAACTACACATGCGACCCCTTAAACTGCCTCTAACATGATGCTCATAAACATTCCAGAGCATAATAATAATGTAAAGAGGAGACATTCGTTTTTCATTCCCTTGGTGCAAGCACTCGTACTACAAAGGTGAGCTAATTCCAGTACTCCGTTCCAGTTCGAATGTAAGGTTTTATATATCATTAAGCTGATCTGGCCTCTCTGGATCTCGCGTACTCCAGACTGCATATTAACTGATACCATTATACTATCCACTGATCCTTTGCCTATTAATTACACACAGTCACGATTCAATGTTTTACTTAAACTGAACACTTCGAGCAAACTTTCCTCCCCAGTATTAATCCCAACTTCTCATGATCGTCCACTGTTACATTATTACTGTACATTCTAACCAGTTCCACTAAATCTTCTCATACTTGTGACACTAAACTCCACTCTAGCCTGTATCCCTATCATAGTAGAAAGAAGGTGCTATACTAAAAGGGGTTGTTCTCATCAGGCCCCCTCAGGCAGCTCCCCTCTCACTGCACAGGCTGTTCCTGATCCGTGGTAAAGGATATGCTGTTTTATTAGAGTGTATGGAACACACTCTCTTGTACTGTATCACTGATTCACTGACTCACACTTTTCCTATTTTGTACAGTTTCTTGTTTTTACGTTGAATGTGTTTGTGGTGACCTGTAATGGACGTTAAAAAAGAAAGAAAGAAATAAACTCAGTGTTGTTTGGCTTCGGTGTGTTCTTATGCTCGAGACAGGATCATCAGAATGGTGGTTTTTCTTGCTTTTCTGTTACAATCACAAAGTTCTGTAGAATTGCATGAAATGGGTTGTAAAATTCGATCTCTGATCAGACTTTTGCATTAAAAATTCGGGAATTTGGATTAATCACGCATTCGCTCGCTCACCGTCTGTACAGCTTTATCCTGTATACAGGGTGTCAGAGGACTGGGCAAGGGGTACCAATACACCTCAGGGCACGCACACATACTACGGGCAATTTGGGAAAGCCGGTTAGCCTAATCTGCATGTCTTTGTACTGTAAGAGGAAACCGACCAGACATGGGGGAGAACATGCAAACTCCATGCACACAGAGGCGGGAATCAAACCCGCACCCTGGCGGTGTAACAGGGCTAAACCACTAAGCCACCATGCCGCCAGATTTGGATTAATCACATCAATAAATTGCAAGCCAGTTTGACTCAATACTGTATGTTATTCGTCTACTTTCTAGTTCAAGTGCAGGTAATACAGTTTCAGTGAACTGATAACATATTTGCTTATGAACCGAGAGCATGAGATGTGACCTCTACTTACTCAGTACTTATTAGCGTGGGATCAACAATGAATACTAAACTTGTATGATAGGGTGGTAAAATTTTGTACAGTGATTATGCACTGATAGATCCACATAAACGTCTATAAAATGGAACCGTGTTGTATTTATCCTGTAACAGTATAAAGTTATCCATATATTAGAGGAACCAGAGCAACAAGGATAATTAGGATTTTGTACATTAGATAAAATATGGGTGGGTTAAAACATAAATAGGGATGGGAATCACCAGGGACCTCATGATATGATATTATGCTGATTCAATTTGTATTGCAATTCTGTAAGTATCACGATTTTATAAATACCCTAATTAAATTTTTGTTTTATGTTGCTACAATTCTATACAAACTTGATATTGTGCTGCCTGTCAATAGTTTATAGTTTTGAGCGTGCCACCTGTAGGATATATATATATATATATAGGATATATTTAAACGTTGGTGATGTAATTAGCAAATTAAAAAATACAAGCAGAATCTAATCGCTGAACTCGGCCTTGAACTGTGGCAGACTGGCAGTTTTATGGGGATTGAATGTCATTTTTTTTCTTTGATCCAGTCTTACAATTCCATATGGAAGCCATAAAAGATTCATTCCAGCTTTTCAGATCACCTACAGTATGTGTGTATCAAATATCCAGTATCATATTAAATAGGCCTCAAAGAAAACGGCTTGAAACAACAAGAACAGTGCAAATGATGAAATGATGAAAAACCAAAGAACCACCCACATGAAACCAAATCCCTCTGAAAAGGGTGAATTTCCCACCCGCTAGTCAGATATCGTCTGGTTCCATCATCACTTCACAACACTCTGAACAACAATCAAGAACTGCTGAAGGTAAGATTAAACTTTACAGTTTCAAATCCTAGCCTGTGTTGTATTTGGTCTTCAAAGTTTTAATTAAAATCATTGATTAAAAACATTACCTACCATGCAGAGTGATTGCAAATACAGTACTGTATACACCTCCTTTTTTTTTTTTTACTCCTTCAGATGCATCACTTTTTGTTTGTGCTGTTAGTGACATACACACTGAGCACCGTGCATGCCTACCGTGATGGATCTATATCATCTGCGTGTGACAGTATGACACCGGCTCATATGAACTTCATGCCTCAGAACACCACGGCACCGTTCCGAGTCACGGTGGACCGCAGGACATGCAGGCCAGGAGACATGATGACAGGTCTTATAACGACATGATTAGGGATTTTAAATTAGATTAAATCTTGGGAAAGTGGGAACATTGTGGAAAAAACGGCATGGGTAATACATACTGTATTAATATCTTAGAAATGGTCACTTGAGTGCTCATGCATAAAAGAGAGATCATGCTAAAATATTGTAGTAATATAAGACCAGAGAAATGAAATAAGGAAAAAAACATGAGAAATACACATCAAAAACAACACTTAATAAATGACACCTTTTTAAAAATATTTTTTTACCTATTTGTAGTTGCAGCTAATGTTCCCGAAACAAATTAGTTCCTGTTATCACGTACACTATAGCAGCTAAGCAGTTGTCTCCTCACTAGATTCTCCCTTAAGGCAAAAAATAAATAAATAAATAAATAAATTGCTTATCATGTTACTTGTTGATTTTTTTTAGTAAAATGATAAGACAAAACATCTAAGCACGGAAAGTACTGTATAAACTCTCTCCTGAAAACTCATTTTGCAACGTTATGACTCCGAGTGGAGGCTGCATCCATAAATGTGCTTATTTAAAAAAAAAGATCTGTTAAACAATGTTCTAATCAGGTTTTCGATCATGACCCATTATTACCTTGTATGTACTGTACATGTCCCTGTGATTTGAGTTACAGTGGGAATTACTGTCTGAGCTACCGTTATGGGAAAAAAATGTATCAACATCTTTATAAATGTATTTATTTATTTTTAAATCAGTGCTTTAAATTTCACCATGAATTGGTATATAACATAGACAACAGAGCTGAAATGTCTTTTTTTTTTATCCACCAGTGACTCTGGAGTCTGTGGACAGCACCAAATTTATTGGCTTCATGCTGCAAGCTCGACCTGCATCAGGCAAAAGCGCTCTGGGTTCTTTCATGGCGGAAAACACCAGTCTGGTCCGACTGCACAACTGTTTCAACAACAAAGTAGTGTACAGGTTCTATATATACAGTGCTATTTTCATTTATTTGACTGTCTTGATTCCATCTGATCTACATTTATTTAACCCATCTATTTGTTCTATGTACAG
The DNA here is from genome assembly GCA_011419295.1 of Clarias macrocephalus. NCBI lineage: Eukaryota > Metazoa > Chordata > Actinopteri > Siluriformes > Clariidae > Clarias > Clarias macrocephalus. The sequence continues at coordinate 27,749 of JAAGKR010007045.1, read as the reverse complement.
TATTCTAATCTTAACTGTCTAACTTAATTTATTCCTCTTAACCGAATATATTTGATACCTAATATAATTGTGTCCAAACTTAATCCACCTTAAAATATCTGGCCTCATCTATTCTTGCCTATTTACTAGATCTGTCTAAGTCAGACTAAATCTAATGTGTCTTTATCTAATTTCATATATCCTAATTTAATCTTTCACAAGGAAAGATCCATCCATCCGTCTATCTAGGGACCTTTGTCGTCCAACGGTGACCGTTGTATTTACACCCATTTGTCCGACCTTCGGTTTACACACCATGAGTAATTTGGAAACGCCAATTTGCCTACTCTGCAAGTTTTTTGACTATGGAAGGAAACCTACCAAGCACGAGGAGAACATGCGAGCTCCTTTCACAAACCCGACTAAGGATTCAAACCTGGGACCTGGAGGTGCAAGGCGACAGTGCTAACCACTAAGCCACTGTGCCGCCACTGAGAACAATATCTTTCTATCATCCGGTCACTAAATTTTTATGTTTTTTTATCCTTAATAAACCTTAATATTTCTGTGTATAAAAGTGCTATTACAGGATAAGGGATAAAACGGATGAATCTGTCATTTTCGTTCTCCAGGATTCAGCCATCAGCCACTCTGGAGAAAACGAACTCACCCAGATTAAGTTCATGTGGACGGCACCATCCACACTTCCTCTGGACAATATTGTGTTACGGTATCAGAGCGTTTTAGTTCCTTTTGCATGCACTATCAGGTCATATATAAAAATGAAAAAGAGATGCAGTATTCAAACGATGAGGGTTTTCTTGCAGTGCAACATTCGTGAAGAGCTATCCTGAGTTCTGGACGATGGTGAGCAGCCCCACTATCCTGCTGTCCAACAGTCCTGCTCCGGCGGTGAACTCTCTGGTAAATACAGGAACTTTAATATCTGCAGTGTAATTACACATGACTGCATTATTATCTCCATTTTTATTGCCAAACACTTCCGTTGTTACAATTCAGATGATGCCTTTCTGCATTCTGATTGCACTCGGACTCTTCAGATCTTCATCTTTATCTCCACTCTGATCTGCAGTAACGGATGCAACCGCAATATTATGAACACTTCTGATTTTACTCTCCTTTTGTTAAAATGATGAAAAAGTAATGATTTAAATGTCAATATGAAATGTTTATGCATGAAATGGTTGTAGTGCTTGGCTCACTCTGTCTAATAAATATACAGTGCTTTGAAAAAGTATTTGCCCCCTTCCTACTTTGATTTTTCTTTCTTTTTTTTTCTGGGCATATTTGTCACACTGAAATGATTCAGATCATCAAATTATGATGATACTATCATCTAACTAACTTTTACTATTACACAAAGAAAACCCAAGTAAATATAAAAAGCAGTTTTTAAATGATGATTTCATTTATAAAGTGGAAAAAGCTGTCCAAACCGGTCTGGGCCTATGTGAAAAAGTATGAAAGACTCCTAGTTAGTTATCGCAGATACTTGATTGCAGTTGATGCCGCCAACGGTGGAACACAGCCAGCGATTAGATTTAGAAACCATTACTTTTTCACATAGGGCTAGTCATGTTTAGAAAGCTTTTTCAAATAATGATTGAAATCATAATTTAAAAAATGCATTTTGTATTTGCACAGGTTATCTTTGTGTAATACTAACATTTGTTTAATGATTTGAATAATTAATGTGTGACAATATGCACAAAAAAAAATCAGGAAGGGGCGAATGCTTTCTTTTCAGCACGGTAAATAATAATAAATTAATATTCAGTTAAGTAAAATTTTATTTGTATAGCACTTTTAACAATCTGTTTGTGTTATATCTAGCTGATTCTACCTCTGTTATAGTATCCTATTCACTGCAGCTCTTATTTTCCAACAGAACAAATGGTTTTGCCACTACATTTTTCTACAATATTAATTATTTTTTTAAAAACATACATGACATGTCAAATTGGTCATATTTAAATGTAAGTGAATCGGTTTTAGGTGCTAAAATACTTTCAGTTCAGACCCTGATCTGTCCATGATGCTCCTGGGGCATCACAACATCATCATCATCAAAAGAAAGAAGGGTGCTTACACTCTCTAGACAAGGTTTTTAGATTAACTTTTTAAATTAGCCAATAAAAAAATTTATACAACCCAACAGAACAGAACTGCCTGAATAAATGCTCAGTGATTATTTCTTTACTGAATTAAGGTCTGTGTGTGTGTGTGTGTGTGTGTGTGTGTGTGTGTGTGTATGTGTGTGTGTGTGGATTACATACAGTGAGAATTTATGAAATTGGTATTAAGACCTCAGGTGTAACTACAGAATTGAGCAATGTTCCCAAGTCTATTTCTTTACCAAGTTTAACACAGATCTCCGAGGTCCCCTAGTGTGTCTGTTAATGTTCCAGCTCAAATCCACCTCAGATGATGCCCTGTTTCATCCTCCAGCCTCATACTCACTCTGTTTCACCCCCACGCCATTACAATGTCACTTTATAAATAAGCAACTGCTGAGCGCCACGCCCGACCATCAGGGCTGGACAAGGCTGAGCAGAAGGCCAGGGAGGAGTATCTCCTAATATGAGGTCACATTAGGGTGAAATCTAATTGGCTTGTTTAAACACATTAAAAAAAAAAAATGAAAAAATGACTAAAAACGACCAACTATTCCCCCTCACATGTTTTCCACCCTCACCACAGTGACATTTTCCCCACATTTTTTACAGTGTTTTCTGAAAAAACAAAAAATGAAATCAATGAAAATCCATCAAACTCTCTTATAGATGGGTCTCTTATAGATTTATTTCTTTTACTAGTTCTTATAATCCATTTATCCTTATGCTGTAAACCTGAACCAAAACATTAGTCTATAACATGAAAACTAAATCTAAATCCTCTCATTTCTTTTCAAATATAATGCTAAAACACAGCAGTTAACAGACTACAGTGAACACTAGCATGCTAACACACAGTAACACACAGGTACAGACACGACAGTAGCACCGACAGGCTTGAAGTCAATCCCGCTGGGGAAAGCCTCGTTGTAATTCAGAATTAAATGGACTCTAAGTGTCGAGGGATATTGCGTTATTTGGGAAATGAGATGGGAGTTTAAAATGAGGATCAGACACGTTAGAAATCCTGACAGAGAACTGATCTTGTTTTCGTACCACACATTGCACATTCACGGCTGTATAACATTTCTACTGGCTCCATGAAACTGTCTACGTATTCAGGAAGACGTCGACCTTTGAAAAGCCTCTGAAGGATTAAAGGTCATGAAGGACCTCCAGAACAGTGGCGATGGACCAGGCCTGAGTCTCGCAGCTGAACTTGCAGTACTGACCGTTTTCATTCGTCAGCTCCGGCAGCCCCCTCCATGAGGACCTGGAAACGAAACGGCAGAAACATTAGCAAAATACAGAGAATAAAGTGAAACTCATCACTGCTGCGTTAAAATGTGCTCGTGTAGTTTACAGGTTAAAAATTACGTCATGAGACAAACTCACTCCTATCCTGTTCTAAGATTTAGAAGTTCATGTTTTTTATTTAATTAGTTAATCAGTTGTTTCTCAGTAAAACTAAATCCATGAAGGTTTGTTTCAGAGGAAATGCTACAGTAAGTATAATTCCAATGTAAGGTAGATATGCATAACATAAGGTAGATAAACAGACATTAGATGTTTTTTTTAACTCATCTAAAGAAAAAAATTAAACTTATAATAATTCTGTGACACCAGAAAAACAGATGTAAGCGCTGAGTGCTGAGAGCGAGATAATTTGTCACCCCGAGTAACTAGCTGGTTTATTCTTAGGATCTGAAATCTACCATTTGCTTACCACAAATTAATTAGTGGTGCTTGCGAAGCGAAGCACTACTATTACAGGCTTAACATTTCTTCTTTTTCGTCTTCTTCTGTGCAAAAGATTGGCGCGTAAATAGTCATAGACCGATGAATAAGGTGTCAAACCGTGCGGCTTATTCAGGAATGGGGTGCTAGGACTTTTCTAAGGGGAGGGCGCCCCAAAAAGTACCATAGACTTAACACTGAGACCAAGTTTGACGGATTGTAGCGCAGAGAGGGAATGTGGTAGAAAGGTCAAATTTGAAAAGAGGTTTGCAACCTGTGTCAGAACATTCCCTGCACAAGGGTATAAGTTTTACTCCCCGGGCGCACAAGAGGTCCCCAAATTTGCCCCATTGACATATAATGGGAGAAAAAATCCCGTAGACTTCACATTGAGACCTACTTTGACGGATTGAAGCGCAGAGTGAGAATTTGGTAGAAATCTCAAGTTTAACACATTTGAAAAGGCTTGCAAGCTGTGTCAGAACATATCCCGCATGAGGGTATAGGTTTAGGTTGATTAGCATGTTGCTAGCATTATGCTAACTATATTAGAATGTTGCTAGCACTAACATGAGATGCTAGAGTGCTTAGCATGTTGCTAGCATGACTCCAATATTCTGCCACGGCAAGCACCAATTGCATTTTCTTCAGAAAATGTACCTCTCTAGTTTAATATTAGTATTCATTCAGTATTAAGGTTCTAGGTTGTTGATTTGAGGATCGGGGTTCGAGCCCTGCCATTGGTGCAATGCCGGTCCTAAGCCCGGCTAGATAAAATGGGAGGGTTGCGCCAGGAAGGGCATCCAGCGGAAAAACCTGTGCAGACTGGATGGTCCGCTGTGGCGACCTCTTGACGAGAGCAGCCGAAAGAAACTAGTAGTTCTAAAAATCCTCAGTGCTTACAGTGTCACAGAAATCTGTAGCTTTCTAATACAGGAAAGCTTTTGACATGGAGGGGTTTGCACGATCTTACATACAAGATCATGCAATCTCATATTATCTTACTGTACACCAGATCTTATGTCTTATCACCAGAGAAAAACGAGGCTAGTGAGGGACTATAAATGTATAAAAACTATGCTGTGTAATACAGGAATAGATTAAACCGCTGTGATAAGAGAGGTTTCACATGATTTGTGATATAATGTTATTGGAAAAGCATGCCTGCAGAGTGTTTAACTCATTACTTAAGAAATGATGGAGTCATACTTTTAAACCCACACACTCTTAAACAAGAACACTCTGAAGATTCTAGCTGTCTAAAGAGACCATACGTTTCATCAGAGGAACGAGCCAAAGAATCCTTAAAGGTTCAAAAAGGGATTCGTTTTCAATAGGAATTTAAAAAGATAAGAAAGTTGGAGCATGGTTACCTTTCCAAGTGGACATAATGGCGAGAGAGAACATTCTTCACCAGAAACACTGTCTTGTCATATGTTTCCTTTCCAAGCTTCTTGGCGAAATATAACTTGGCACGCAGGAAATAACCGACTGGCCAAAGCCATTCCTGAGAAAGGAATAAGAGCATGTCGTTATGATAAGAAACCAGTTCAAAGAATGAATCTCATTAGATTAATTGGAGTCAGTTTTTAGGAATCAGATAGGAATCTGATTGGTCTTACAGGGCCTTGGTGATAGTTGAAGCCTTTGGCTAGGTTGTAGTTGTCGTTGTCGAGCGAGTTGTCGTAAACGCCACAGTAAACCATATCACTGTTTAACACAGAAGAGATTGTTAAAGGCTTTAACAATTTCACGTTAACAAAGCTCTACTATTTGTAGCCTTACTCTGGATCCAGTGTCTTCATTCCCAGTGGTCCAAGCAGCTTCTCTTCAGCGATACTCAGAGCCTCCCAGGCCTTCTCCACTGTGAACAACTCGGGGGCCTGCAGGGAACAAAACAATAATTTGGTGCTGACAATAGTTCACCAGACAGTTTACCTCAGATACCCCAATAAAGGCAAAGCGCAGAAGACATAAAACAACACAAGTAATTCGAGGCTCAGTTCTTACCACCACCATGGCAATGGTGAAGTTGGGTCTGAGCTGGTAGTCGCACCATGGGCTCGAGGCGCCACAGCTGTCCTTATAAATCCCCCTCTTATGAACCAGCTCAGGATGTTTCTCATTGGGGTCGTTGACGTCGTGAGACACATGGAACATTTTCTCAAAGCTGACCTGGATCTTTCTGTTCCAGTCTTCATAGGACACGGTGAGTGGTTTACCTGGAGGAGTGAAGATGAGAAGTGTACATTGAATAATCGCACTACGCTTTGCACCGAATGACAGGATTTCAGAGTGTGCTGTGTTCTCACCATCTCTATGGATGGTCATGGTGCTGTAAGGGAACAATCCCCACTTATGGAGCTCCACCAGCCAGCGCACAGCTGATTTACACAAACCCACGATCTCCACAGCTGAGCCGTCCCTGTTACAGTCGGGCACAAGATCATTCGCAAGCACTCAAAATGAAGAAAGACCACATGGGGCTTGGCGTGTCTTAGAGGGGAACAGATGAGCATTCATCCCAACCCGTCAGCACCTGTCCACATTTCTATATGTCCACATACTGTGTGTGTGTATAAACATTATATTATATATAGACTTTTTATACTTTTTATGTCAGAAATAGGCCTGTTAATTGATTCATTCCTGACATTTTCCCAGGTTAAACAATTATTAACCACTGTTTATTCTGCATTATTTCACTTTAAGCTCACAGTGTAGTTTAAACAGTCATATTTTAATGCCAACAGAGCAGATTCTGTTTATTCAACCTATTTGTCTCACTTAACCAATGTTTCCCAAAGGATCGGACTCCATTTGTGGCACAAGCTCCTGAGGAGGGACTCGTAGACATCGGCCACTGTTACAGAAGACATAAAGCATATTTGACGTCGAGTTCGTGTTAGAGTGCTTCAGTGTAAGGATGCGTTCCTGCGGATACTGTTTTGTGCACACGGATTTTGAGATTAATTCTCTCACAGTGTTCACAAACAGACGGACATTATCGGTGGCTGCATCCGTTGCTCATGCGTTTGTGTGAGAAACAGTGTGTGTGAGCCATGAGAGGCTAAATGAAGTTCAAATTTACTTGAGTATGAAAAGTACTGATCTTTTTTTAGTTCACAGTTGCCTTTAAGACAGACAGACAGACACACAGACACACACACACAGACACAGACAGACAGACAGAGACAGACACAGACAGACAGACAGACACACAGACAGACAGAGACAGACACACAGACAGACAGAGACAGACACACAGACAGACAGAGACAGACACACAGACAGACAGAGACAGACACACAGACAGACAGAGACAGACACACAGACAGACAGAGACACAGACACACAGACAGACAGAGACACAGACACACAGACAGACAGAGACACAGACAGACAGAGACACAGACAGACAGACAGACAGACAGACAGACAGACAGACAGACAGACAGACAGACAGACAGACAGACACACACACACACACACACACACACACACACACACACACACACACACACACATGTCTGCTTCTGATTTCAAACATCTGCCTTTAACAGAGGGAAGCCAAATCATGCAATTACACATAATAGTCAGGAGGTGGCAATATTCCCACTTTAAAAACTCCACTCCACTGTGGTTATGTAGCGCAACGCCATGTACAATTGTAGTGTAGAGCAAAAGTACTGATATTTGAAATAAAATCTAGTACAGTAAAAGTCTCTAATAAAACTACACATGCATGCAATATTTACTTAAGTACAGTGACAGTGAAGTATATTTACTTAGTTACTGTCTGCCTAATAATTCAACGCATGAGAAATATATATATATATTTTTTTTTGGAATTGTGCCTCTAGAACTGTGAAGAACACAGAACTTCTATACAAATGTGTCTCATTTTCATTAATAATTAATGATTACGTTATCGTGAAAGAGCTCAACTATGAAAAACGTGCGAAATTTTCATCTTTAGTCAGAAATGAACACTATCACTCAACATTCCACAATGAAACGGAAAACCATTGTTGCTATTTAAGTCCTCAGGGGCTTGCTTTTATAGAAGTAAATGCTGGTCACAAGCTTTTGCTATTTCTCCTTCACTACGATTTTGCACATATCACACACTGAAATAACTGGATGACTCCTAACTACAGAAACTGAAGATGAATGAATGACAAGTATTACCACTCTAATACATATCCAGATGAAGCAGATCATAAAAAGCAAACAAAATAACTAACTGAATTCACATTCTCTAGCCACTGTGTGTTTGAGTGATATGATGTACCTGGGCGTAGCAGGAATTCCTTTATTGCGAGCTCGGTCACTTTCGCCCATCTTATCCATCCACGTGCCGCAGTTGAAGCGATTTCCTCCGTACACAAAGCCAGTATCTGGGTTCACCTTGGCCAAAATGTTAAAACCTGGCAGAAAAATGTATAAGACAGCGGAACAAAAGCTCCAGTTAGAATTGGAAACCAAACAGCAATTTAAAAATAGTCAAGGGCCGATAACAAATGAGGCCAAATTAAGGAGCATTATGGTAATTATCCTTTTTTTCCTAACATTAGCACTGTTTTATTAAATGCACCACCTTCATCCCTCATGTTGCGATCGATTTGTGGTCCAGCGTTCCTCTCCCTGAACTCGATGCCCTGCATGTGACGCTGGAGGGCTTCATGAATCACATCGTACAGAGGCTGATCCTATACACAAAGAGCACAAGATAAATCAGACATTTTACACCTACTGTATACTACATGCACATCTCCCATACTACACCCATATAATGTATACTATATCCACAATTTTCCATACAATATCCACATCTAGGGCTGGGTATCAGTCAAGAATTTGAGGTTCCTAGGTTCCTAGATATATGGAAACCTAATAAATGGTTGTTCCAACAACTGCAATCAAGAGTTTATATATAAAACCGGTTAAAACCAGTAGGACCCCAGTTAACATTCTTTATTCATTATTACGGGTAACCTGGGAACCCCAGTTAGCCTAATCTGCATGTCTTTGAACTGTGGGAGGAAACCCACCAAGCACGGGGAGAACATTCAAAATCCATGCACAGAGACCCAACACGGGAATCGAACCCGGGACCTGGAGGTGAAAGACGACCACTAAGTAACCACTAAGCTGTCGTTTAGGGCGCATTTACTTTTTACATAGGGCCAGGTAGGTTTGGATAACGTTTCCCTTTAATAAATGAAAGCATTATTTAAAAAATGCATTTTGTATTTACTTGGGTTATCTTGGTGTAATATAAGAAAAATAGGTTTGATTATCTTAATTGGTTACGAAAATGCAAAAAAAAAATTATTCAGGGAAGGGGAAAATATTTCTTCACGGCACTATATATATATTGTATCCACATTTAACGTCTCACCACAGCGCCTGGCGCCTGAGGCAATGCGTCGTCTGCGGGGTACATCCTGGAGACGGGGCACTTGAGGATAGCTGTTCCATCAGGCACAATGGCGCAGTAATCTTGAATACACTGCAGCCACCACCACACGGCATCGCGGCAGTTATATCGTGCAGCTATGCCCTCGCCAAGCAGGTTGGGTATCAGACCGTGCCTCAGAGTGCCAGCAAAGGACAGGATGATGTTCCTGAGAGAGATGAGGAATTTATTCATTTTCAATAATACCTGTCTACAATACCTGTCCCGGACGTCAGAATTATCAGTGGCTTCTAGATCTATTTTGTGATGGATCTTTTAACCGGACTACCTGGCCTCTAGGTGACGACCAGTGAGCAGCATGAGACCCCTCAGGGCGATGAACGTGTCTCTGCCCCAGCAGCGGAAAATTCCAGCGGAGAAATGAGGCAAGCCTGTCAAGATGCGAATGATCGAGAAATACAAAATCCTAATGTAATTGAGGTAATACTTATAATTATAGATTCGTAATATTTGCGATTTTAATACAACAGGAGAACATGTTGCTAAGTAACAACCTGCTGCCATGGAGACACAGAACTGTTCTTCCTGTTTGGTGATCTCATTGATGCGCCGTGGTACGTCGGGCAGCGCTGGAGAGAGTGGTGGAAGAGCAGGAACGCGGCCCACTCCACACATTTGCAGTGAACCCAGCGCCAGCAAGCGTACGAAGGTTGAACCGTCCTGCACAAAACTAGCACACACATGCATACACAAATTTTATTATATATTTTTTTGCATTGCTGTAATATGATGCGATTCATTTAGTGAATGAAGAGTCAGTGTTGCTTATGGAAAAAAAAAAATTCTAATTAAAAATAAATAAAATTAGTAAATCCAAGAGCTGATTTTCTCCTCTGGCCACTGCCATAAACACTCACTCACTCAGTCATCATCTATAAAGCTTTATCCTGTATACAGGATAGCAAGGGAGCAAGGCGATGGTGCCGATCACTAATCCACCATGCCGCGGAGCCATAAACAGTTTGGATATACTAGGATTCTGTGAGATGAGCTGAGTGCAAATACATTGCTTCTGACTATAATGTCAATTTCCATCAAACTGTGATGCATCATTGTTAATATAAAGCTGGTTAGTTGAGAGAATAAGAGACTGACGGTGACATCTGTTTGAAGGTAGTGTCTAGGGCTTTGGTGTACGCGCCGACCAGGATGGCATCGAAGTAGCAGGGGATGAGGTAGCGAGGGATGTGTTTCAGGTAGCCGAACATTGCCTCAAACCACTGACCCACCTGCAGAAAGCAACGAAAAATTATTTCATATTCCATCAAGTTTGCATGCGTTTTGCAAGGTTTGCTTGAGTACATTGCCAAACTACCTTATGCATTAAATCTCCCTTGATTAACTTTTTGAACTGGGTTATGTTTTGCATAAAGTGATGTAGCTGCCATCTGCATTTATATTAAATAAAAAACAGGGAAACTTTCAGACTAAAAAAAAAAAAAAAAAAAAAAAAAAAAGATGACTTGTACAAACATCCATTCGCTGCCATTGTAACTTACACCTAAACACAGATCATTGTGCGCCACTGTACATCACAACTCGTTCACACTATTTAAGAAATCCGGCACTCATTCAGACTCGGGTCTCAGGATTCTCACCTCTCGAAGCGCTCCTTTTTGAGCCACCAGTCGGTTACTGACATAATCGATCATCCAGTCTCCCTGCCTTAGGTTATTACAGAACGGGTGGCCCAGGTCATTCTTAGGTCTGATGTCCGCCATCACTGAAATCAGGCCTGTGTGTGAAATACACATACAGTATCTCAGAGACAGCATCTGACATGACATTTACTCAACAAGAAGCCCACTCTAGGAAAACCTAACTGATCATTTAAAAAACATAATTAATACAAAATCCTATATATTTTTTTCTTCTACCCAGTGACCTTCATGAGTTTAAAGAACAACAGACAAAAAAAAAATCCATTTACACATTTCAGTATCACATTTCGCGTGTACCTTGCAGACCACCGTACTTGAGGGTTGTCCATCCAGGAATGTTATAACAGCCACCTCCGTCCTCCTTCTCCTCCTCATCACAGCGGAACAGCAGCATATTCAGATCAGCCAGACTCAGCTTATCCATGATCCTTCACAAGAGGGAAACATGCAACTAAATATTCACGATCTCTGACTGTCTTTTCCATTGTGTCCTTCTTAGACGTGTCTTTTTAAACATCTCTCTCTCTCTCTCTCTATACACACACACATATACACACAGGTTTATTAATGAGCCTTTAAAAGTGAAGATGATTGCCAGCAAGTGTATTACAAAGCCGTGTGTATTTCTCACTTACTGGCTCAGTGGGGTCTTCAGTATGGCTGGAGCATTCTCATCCAGGCCACTTCCTGCTTTGTATTCAGGGTTAAACTGAACGAGGTGACCCCTCAAAAACCCCACGAGCTCCTGCGCCTTTGGATCCAAACTCACCCTGCAGAGATGATAATAATAATAATGATATTTATTATTATTTGTGAGAAAACATCATAAAAACCTGGTTGTGACATTATTTAGGCAATTTTTTTTTTTGCAATAAATACTAAGCACCCCCTTACTGCTTCCACAGGATTTAAGAGCGCAAGATGCTAATCACCAGCCCTTGATTAATTGATCATCAGCAGGTGTGCAGCCCTATAGAAAAGCAGAAGTTTTGGCAGTTTGCTGGCCTGGAGCATTCAGGTGTGTGTTACACAAGACCAAGACATAAGCACTGGTCTTAAAGAAGCAATTGTTGCTGCACATCAATCTGGAAAGTGTTATAGAATCATTTCCAAACTATTTAAAGTTCAAAGTTTTACAGTCAGGAAGATTATCCACAAGTGATTATTCACATTCAAAAAAGTTGGCAAGAATTGAGAGTCTCATAAAGTCATCCAGGAATCGATCACTTCGATTTATTGCTGCTAAAGATGGATCTAAATAAATGATAACATGTTGATCTGCAACGATCAGATCATTTTTTATTATAGTATGTCTTTGCAAAAATATACATAGGATTAAAAAAGGGGTACTACACACACACTATGTCGGTGTGTGTGTGTGTGTCATGCCATATACAGCTTATAAACCTGAATGCGAACCTGAAAGCGATGACGCTGCCTGGTGTGAGACGCTTGAACACAATCTCCTGCACAAACTCGCTGCGGCCTCGAGATGTCACTCCGGCCTGCTTCACCACACCGCTGTCCTCCACCTGAGAGAGAGAGAGAGAGAGAAAAACGAAGAATTACTGAGCAAAAGCTCAACACTGACCAAGTCTGATCAACAGTGCAACTAAGTGATTACTGCTCAGATGAACTACAAGGCATTCAGAACAAACCATATCCATACACTCATATTAAAAATTCATAATGATTTTCACCTCTCGAACACTTTTCGATAACACTAATGTACTGTAACAGGGTAAATAGCCAAGTTTCACACGACGTCACTGCTATTACGTGATCAGGTCCAAAGCTCTCATTTGGCACTAACCTGGATGTGCTCTTTAATCTCCACAGTAAACTCAGGCAGGCCATTAATGCTCTTCTCATCTTTTTTGTAGGAACCGGCCTGAATCTCTTCTGTACGGATCTCAAACACCACCTCTTCCATCTTACCTGAGAGAGAGAGAGAGAGAGAAGAAAGAAGTCAAAGAAGAAAAAAAAGAGCTTTTTTTTTTTTTCACATGATATGACTACGAGGGCTGTTCAAGTCAAACCGGGACTTTTAATTGTGCATGATGATAAAACACTGATACTGATATGAAAGTGAGCAGTCCCTTTATTTCTTCATTTCTTCTTCCGCTGCTACACTAATGCACTTATCCAAGTGTTTCACTAGTCCTTGGATACCATCAAAATACAACGGTTCCTCAATATGCCAGGACTATGATCGCACTGCATCTGAAACACTGGCCTCCCACGAACTCCCAAATATGTGAAAACGGCTTGGAACGAGGTCAGGACTGTACGCGGGATGCGACATTAACTCCCAGATGAGTTCCTATAATATGCAAGTGGTGTTTGTGAATGATTGCATACACAGTTTCCACAGGATCTGAATGTTTATAGGAGTGAACTGAAGTGGGCTACGAGCCACCTCGACCGCGATCATTAATCAGACGCGCATGCGGCATTCTTTAAAATGTTTGCACCATTCAAATGTTTTACTTCAGCTGAGAGCTTGAAGTCTTTAGTAAATGTCAATCGGCTTTAGGCTCCAATCACTAGAAATTTCATCCTGGGTTGACTTGAATGCCCCCTTTGTATGCATCACTTATTTACTAAAATTAACAAAACAAAAAAAAGCAAATTATAAAGAATAAGTCATAGGAAAATAGTCCACTTTTGGCAGTTTTAACAGTTACTTTCTGCATGTAGCATACTTTTCTATGAGACTACATTCAAAAAAAGAAACCTAAATAGTTCACAGTTTCTTTTGGCACACACACATACGGCTCACCTGGGATGAACATGGGTGGAACCTCATTCGAGTATCGGTGGTGTTTGGGGTTGCGGAAGGCGGTGCGACACACAGCCACGACAGACTGGTGTGAACTTGGAGAGTGACGAGTCACGGCAACAATGTCTTCATCCACCTGATCCACAAACACCTAAAGAGACGGCAAAAAGCAATGAATGACACACATTACACATGCAGATCATCTTAAATCGTATCATGTGGTGCCACACCAGATCATTAACAGCTGGGACAATACAAAAAGCAGGATCACACACATGCACACACACAACATGCAGAGGGCAAAGCTTGAAAACATGGAAACACACTACACACGTTCTCATGTAAGAACATGCGGATAGATGCTCTTAACCCATGTACACACATGCATATACACACCTGGTTGAAGCCGTTAGCCGCGAGCTCCTGGTGCAGGCGGTTCAGAGCCAGTTTGCCGGCGATGATGCCCGTCTGTAAACTGACTTGCCCGGGGATGGGCTGTGTGGCCTGCGGGGTCCACTTCTGATAAAAGCGCTCCTCGGACACCACTGAGATCTGTTACACCACACCATGTACACACAGACAATGTTTGCAGGAACTTGTTAAACAGAATGTTTTTTTTTTAGTAGCTTAATAGATTAGATTAGATTGTTGCATTTGAAACTTGGCCAAAAAACAGCCAAAGGTATGGAAATGTACTAATATTTAATATTGGCATGTTTTTGTTCACTTTGTCCTTGTACAGCCACCTGTGAAATATGTTAGGTAACCATTTATTATTATTATTATTATGTTAAAACAGTTTAAATGTTGAAAGCCTACTATTAGTATTCTGCAGTGAGGAGAGTGGTCATACCTGATGAGGTACAAGCTCGTCATAGCCTCGAGTGCTACCTGTGGCACAGCAGGCCATAGAGACAACAGCAGAGCTAGGCAAGGAATCGAATGCAGAGCGGATCTGAGACACACACAAACATATTTACTTAATCAATTAAATCAGTTCAGTAGAAGAGAGTTGCCTCCACCACCAACAAGTCTAGTACATCTTTATACTAATTTATACAGGACTTGGGCTTTCTTATATTTTCCTTCTTTTAATGTAGTCCTGAGGAATAGTATTCCAGGCCTCCTGAAGGCTCTCATTTTCAGTCCAGACCCCGTTCCTGAGCAGTTTCAGAGATTCTTTTTTGTTTGAAACAGATGAGAGGGGAAATGAGGTTGCTGCTGAGGTTGTTGCATAAATAACCAATTTTTAAATTGTATATTTGGGAACCTTGTAGACTGTCACAGTAAAAACATCTGTTCCCATTTCTTTAATTCAATCCACATAATTTAATATCATTTAACATGAAGAAAGGAGGCTAATGGTTTAGATCAGTTCAAAAGTGAATCTGCTCATTTGCCTGTTATAGCAAAAAATCCTACAAATATCCAACTATTCATTCTAGAGATCACATCAGTTTCACTATGTACTGTACCTACTGGATATGGATGGAATTGCATTAAAAGCCACTTTGACTTCTGACTTTGAGATGTGAGTCAGCCAAGACAACTGAGATTCTCAGACAGATGAATGGACTGATGGAGACACACAGACATGCCAGTAACAAACCATACTACCTATACTATGTTTAAGGAAATCATCACTGTATATTTAGATCAAGTTTATTCTAGGTCAGTTATTCCCATGACTAAAAACGCCACGGCACATTTTGAAAAAAAAAAGGCCTTTAATCTGATCAACACATTTAAACCAAACAATCTAAATCTATGGGTCCATGATTAGCTACTTAGCTAGTTCTTTGGTCCATGCTTTATTGCATATACCTTCACTGCACATGCAACACATTCCCCTGTTCATTAGTTAGGGCCCAAGCACTATAAGGTGCGCAGGACCCTCTTGTTTTCCTAAGGATTATTTTTTTCCACCCTTTTGGACTTTTCGGGGGTCTTAACATGCTCGGAAAAACTCATGAAACTTGGCAGACAGGTTGAAATCTGCTGCCTTCAGAATGCCTGAGAGTCTTGTGGCCCGGGACCCTCAGGGTCCCCCAAATGAGATTTTGCTGCATAGCTCATGCACACTTTCACGTAGGCACACGAAACTCGGTACACATTTAGAGCTCATTGAGCTGAACAACTTTCGAACTGCATGTCCTGGGCTAAACTCAAGAGAAGGGCGGTTATTTTGGGCCGTTCGCAAAAATGCACTCGATGGATTTTGATATACTCCTCCTAGGGAATTTATACGATCACCACCAAACAGGGCCGATGTGATCTAAAGACATTGAGGATGCAAAATTGTGCAGGGATTTTTGATATCTCAAACGAGTCAGCCGTGATAATGTCTTAAAACTACACCGAAAATTGATTAATAACTTTCTGTGTGGCATTATATTGAGTGGCATTAGATTCAGTGACACGTTCAGTGACATCACATTCAGGAACATCATAGTGTGAGGCTTATTTTCCAGCATCTGCAGCCTATTGTACACACATAAACATCACAAATGCTAACACTCACACACACAAACACAATAACACACAGGTTGTGTGCCTGGGGTGGCGATGGTGCAGGGTGCTTGGGCCCGTCATCCTTGCTTGCAACTATATTTTCCTATTATAGTATGCATGAGCATGTTTTATCCCTCCTATACACACTTATGTTCGATGCACTTTGTACATGCTCTACACATTTGTTTCAAGAACTATGAGCTTTGGTTGTTGAAAATCTCTCACCCAGTGATTAGGAAATGAGAGGATGCACTTCCTGCCTCTATAAGTCAATGCTGTGTTACCTGGATGGGGCATTCGTTGTCATGTGTGATGTCCAGGAACATGGCGTGGGCGATGCTGGGCACCAGAGGACGGAGGCTCGGCTGCAAGAATGCTCCTACAGGCTCTCCGCCATAACGGTACACCAATCTACCCTCCTCGTGACTGTCTCCGGCACTCATTGCCTCTGTCACACACGCACAAGTGCAGTTGTAACATTACAGAGGTCATACATACAAGTAGCAATAAAGGCTAGTATGAAAAGGTTTATCAGACATTCAAAATTCAACCTAAATTTAACAAACAACCTGGAACTGAAATATTTAAATAAGGAAATCATCACTGTATTTTTAGATCAAGTTTATTCTAGGCCAGCTATTCCCATGACTAAGAATTTTGGAATCAAAAAATCTTCTGTGGCCTTTAATCTGATCAACATACATGTAACTAAGACAAATAAAAACTAATTAATTCATTAGTTCTTTTACCTTTTAAAAATATATCATCATAAATGTCTATGCTAATTTCAAACTTAATTACAAGCTTAATAATGAAAAACTTTTTATTGGTTTATTGTAAATGACCCCACAAGTAAGCCACCTGCAGTACCACTATGGCCCAGTAGGGGCCCTACATTTTGGAAAATACTGGTCTAGGTCCTACACCTTTGCAC
The DNA here is from genome assembly GCA_011419295.1 of Clarias macrocephalus. Taxonomy (NCBI): domain Eukaryota; kingdom Metazoa; phylum Chordata; class Actinopteri; order Siluriformes; family Clariidae; genus Clarias; species Clarias macrocephalus. The sequence goes on along the minus strand of JAAGKR010007045.1, from coordinate 10,528 downwards.
ATAATGTCCAAGTAAAAAAATATTAATTTAAAATGACTTTACAAATAGATAGCACAAATGCAAAATGTTATAACAAACATGCTTTGTTAAAAGGATCGTTAAAGAAAAAAGCCAAGTAAAATTACAAACACAACACCATGCTAACATTCTCATTCATTTAGCATTCATTTCCCATCCTGTTAGCTGTATTACTGTTATAGACAGAAACACTCCTCCCATTTTTTCCATTCCCCTCAAGACTGCTTTGTGTTTACAGCACTAACTTTAGTTGAGTAATGATGTGTATGTTCAAATACTGTAGTGTATAACAAAAACATATTTAAAATGTTTATTATTATTATTTTTTGGTTGTGGGTGGTGTTGACCTTTCTCCCACATTTTGTCTTTTCCACAATGTCCTTCATTAGGACATGCCCCCATCAGGGCAACACCAACCAACCAGAGAGGGCAAAGGTTAGCCTTTCCATTGAGACATGTGACACTATTCAACGACATCTTTTCGAGCTGCTGCTCACTCACATTTAGTGGCGACCCATCTGCCTAGATGCCTGAATGATGGACCCAATGTTTATGACATCCCAGGCTCAAACCCTACCACCACCACTATCACCAATGCCCCTTTTCCCCCAACACACTTCTGAAGTTAGTTCATAGCCGGTGCCCAATTCTAAACTAGTTCTTGTTTTCAGACACTAAAAGCCCTGGGCCTCAGAAAAACCCGTTTCCATGGCGACACCAACACATTGCAGGCATAGAACAAAGAGTGTCGGGGGCAGGGAGTGGGATTATCATGGTAGCTTTAAAAAAAAAATAGGCTCAATATGCAGTGGGCATCTTTCAGGAAGATTGCTTGCAAAGTGATGTTCACGAGTGTTGTCATGCTTTCTGCTACTAGCATTGCTAGGAGAGTCGAGATTTATACGACGTAATAAAAAGTTAGCTCACTATAATGTATTACAGTGTTCAAGGTGCTGTCTCAGAACACTTGTAACACAAAACTAAAAAAAATAATAAAAATAATAATAATAGTTGTGAAACCTGCTTTACAGTTTGGAATTGTATTTGTATTTGCCTCTTGTCAGTTGTTTCATAAACATGGCTCGACACCCCTTCACACCCTCATAAGCCATTATAAGAAGTGGTTGCATGTTGTTATTGGGTTTCAGAGTGAGCTGGAAACTAATCTGACATTACACGCCTCAGGAATCCATCTTTCAAGGAAACGGTTGGAATTTAGATGCAAGTTAAAATGATTGTACCTTGCTACCTGCCAAGTATAAATAACTTACATTTCCTTATAGCATTAATGTAGTATTATAGTGATTAAAGTTAAAAGTTATACCTCTGATAAGGGAAGAGATGCCTAGTCTAGTGACAAACACATTGTCGAGCTCCTCGCTGCCTGTGAAGAGCTCAGCCACCACGTACAGGTCGGGTCTGATGGCGCGTGCTGTAGTCAACATGAACTACAACATCACACGGTCATGTGTTAGAGCAGCAGAGAGAGAGAGAGAGAGAGAGAGAGAGAGAGAGAGAGAGAGAGAGAGAGACAGGCAGCGAAAGAGGAGAAGAAGTAGTATGGAAGGTGGAGAAGAAAAAGGGTGAAGAAAGAAGAGGAAGAGCTAGAAAAAGAGGAAGAGACAAAGAGTGTGGCAAAAAGAGCGAGAGAACTCGAAATGAAGGGAGGAGGAGCAAGTTGTGTTGTGTGTGACAGTAAGAATATGCGCAAAAGAATTCGGCGTGGAAAACAGGTGGAATGGTGGAAGTGAAGATCAAGAAAAAGGGACAAGTAAAATAGGCAGAGTAGGAGAGACAAAAGACAAAACAAAACTCTGTTAGGACAATGCCACATGCATCTCTCACACACACATACTGTACACGCCATCCCTGCAGTACCTCGGATTAGACTGGTTATTCCCAGTCGGTTTACAAACACATTGTCAAGCAGCTCGCTGCCTGTAAAGAGTTCGGCTATGACATACAGATCAGGCCTGACCGCCCGGGCTGCGCACAGCATGGCCTGCAGAGTGAGAACACTCCGTCACTGTCCACAACACCTCTTCACACACAAACACGCTTTCTGGTAAATCGTCCCAGACTTTAAAAATACCCTTTAAATTAATAGGGAGGGAGGAAGGGAGGGGTGGGGGATGTCTTTTATGGGTGGGTAGGAAAGAAGGAAGGAACGAACGAAGAAAGGTAGAAAGGAAGGAAGGAAGGTGGGTACATAGATAGGAAGGTAGAAAGAAAGGCAAGTAGATAGAAAGACAGGAAAGAAGGAACTGGAGATAGATAAATAGATAAGATAGACCCAGACTAAAGCATTCTATTACACCTATTTTTTCCTGTATATAAATACTATACAGTACTTTACTATACATTTCTTTCCACTAGACACGGTGTGACACTATGCATGCTTTACAGCACCTTCATACTAAAACCTGAATAGTAAGTGTGGGGAATGATGTATTCAAACAACTTTGAAGTAATTGTGATTTGAATGCAACTTAAAAAATGATAGAAGATTTAAATCAGAACTGCAAAGGCTATGGTGATGATCTCCAGGGGTAAGATAATAACTACACTAGAATAAAGCAGAAGTGCAGTTCTGCAGATAGTAGCAGTATACAAGTATTACATAAACACACAGTCAGAATGTAGGTGGGTTTTATACTTCAGATAGAACAATTCATGATCTCAGAAACAAAATGATGCTGATAATGTTTATACTGTAGAACCCCAACAGAGTTTCTGATCCACCTGTTATATCTCATGCTAAAAGTCTTCAGTGCATGTGTGTGTGTGTGTGTGTGTGTCTGTGTGTGTACCTCAGCGACATGCAGCGGTGTGGAGTGGCAGTTGTCAAGACGGACTCCGGTAAAGTATGTAGCCGTGATTTCTGTGTATTTCTGCATGTGCGCCCACAGATACGGACAGTCCTCGGGCTTACTGCCATACCGAAGCTTCACGCTGTCTCCCCAGCAGATCAGTTCTCGTCTGATGTACACGTTAGAGCCTAAAATAAAACAGAAGTGCAGCTTTCGGTCTACTCAAAGGAACGTACTCACCATGACAAGGCAACAAAGCTAAACGTAGTTTTAAATGAATGAATAAATAAATAGTTCATCAGTTTGTGGAGGTGGAGTTAAATGCATTGCTGATAAATATGATACTTTTGCGATACAGAAGATCTGATCTATAAATAAGACCTAACTGACCTCAAGAAATCGATACGATCATTAAACCACAGAAGAGAAACAAAATGCAGAAATATCTCAAGATAAAAGGGACTGGATTTTCTTTCAATAATGAGAATAATCTAAGGGCTTTAAAAAAGTTTTTCGGAAAGTTTGAAAAATCTACGGAATGGCTTTGATGTCAGTCTGGTTTATACCTAAATGCCGGCTTAATTTCAGTTAATTCTGACCTGGTTCTGCAAAGTTCCTCAGTGGATCATCACCCATCACCCAGCCATTGTGGGCCAGGAAGTGACACGCTTTGTCTGACTGGTCCATGAGCAGAAGGTCCTCCTCCAGAGACGTCTCCTTAAATGGGAACGTGAAATACCTGCACAAATACGGTAATATAAAAATATTTTTAAAAAAGAGATAAGAGCTGTCTGTAAATCTATATGACCATAAGATCCGGCACGGTCACGTGCACTGCCTGTCTCTACTAAAGTGCCAGATCCTTTCTGTTCACAGGAGGAATTTAGCTGTACAGTTTGACAAGTTGGACTGTCATGTTTTTTTAGACAAGCTAGAATTTAGCTTTAAATATAATTCCACTGTGTTCATACATAGCATGTGGGATCTTGATTTTCAACAAAATGCATTGCAGAACAAGAGGCAGATACAAAATAATTAAAAGATACTACCTTCCTGTTTAGTGACCGTAGTGGAAGTCAGGAAAACATACAACTAAAGATCTGTAAATCATTTCTCACTTCTCATATCTGTTAGTGGCACTAAACTTGGAAAGGGGCAACCAATGACCCCATCCATCGACTGCTATGTTAGTTTGCTTTTTTTCTGTTAAAAGCTGAAATAGAAAGTGGTCCATGATGAACAGTGTCTTGGTATCTGAGGTGCTTTGTTAAAATTGTTTCATGGTGGTTGGATGATATTACCTTGTAACCAGTGGATGTTTCCTGGTGATGGGACCGAGTTTTGGGCCATGGTCTGCCAGCCGCTCATAAAGTATTGTACCGATGCAACAGTTGGCAGCCTGAAGGGGAAAATACAGCATAGCACAGAGCGAGTAAAATCACATCACTGAATTGGTGGAAATTCATTCATTCATTCATTTATTCATTCATTTTCTATACATAGTCAAAGGAAGCCTGAAACCTATAAAAAGAGACCTTGGGCATGAGGTGGGGTACACCCTGGACAGGGTGCCAATCCATCACAGAGA
>JAAGKR010007044.1:0-39184 GCA_011419295.1 Clarias macrocephalus | reverse complement strand
TGTGTGTGTGTGTGTGTGTGTGTGTGAGACACAAGAGACTTGGGAGTCCCTATGGAGCAGTGAACATTCCTGTCAGATTGAGACATGGGAACTGGGTTAAAAAGCCACTCCCCTGCTTGTGTGTGTGTGGGCCTTCATGCCTAGGTCAGGATACACCAGACTCTTCACGTTTAATAGTCTTGCAGATGCGGTCTTTCTTCTGTACGTGTGCAGTGGAGGGAACCTCACACCAACAAAGCTTCTACCTGAACTCCAACAGGACACGACATGCATGAAAGAACTCAAATTTACACAATCTTCCCCTCACTCCAGTTATATTCGATCAGCCAAGACTTGTTCAGTGGTGTATAGTTCAATATCAATCATTCAGGAAAAGTGTTTGTATTATCCACCTGTTCAGACTGAGAAGAAATGCCTACCGGATCGCCCAGCCGAATAAAAGAACCTGTCAGTTAAAAAAAAATAAACACGTCTGCAGTGAATTATAGAGGCAGGAAATACAGTTGATCAACAGAAATTATACTCTGTTGATGCGAGCAAAACTGGGTTAAATCTTGGCTCAAGTCTGTACACACAATTTATATACGAAAGAAAGCAGAAATGGGATGCCGAGTTTCATGGTGTGCTTGCAGGAAAACCCAAATAACCAGACTAGAAAGCAGTCGCTAATGTAATAAAAAATAAATAAATAAATAAATGAATAAACATGTGTTGTTGAGATAGGTGAGATATGTAGCTAGGTAGTTAGCTGATTCCAATGTACTTGACTACATGGGGTAGCAAGATGACTGCCTGTAAATTGGATATTTTTACAAAAGTATTCAAACATGTATTGCATCATAGCAGTAGGTACTATAAAATTATACGGCATGTATCTAAATCGTATTATACTGTATGACTCTATCATGTCCTATCGGACTCCGTGGTATCATCAAACATCAAAATGCTGCCTTTAGAATCAAAAATCGTATCATATTCAATTGAATTAATATACTGTTGGTCAATTAATTTAATTGGGTCAACACATAAGTTTTCAATTCAACACACAATTCAACTGCTTTATTGTATTTGTAAAGAATTTTTTTACAAACATTAAAAATAGTCGCAGATTGAAAAAATCCTTAAGAACATAGCACAGCTCTTGCAGAAATACAAATGTCTTGTATCTTCTGCAAATGCATGCGATTCAATACATTATCACTTTTACTTCTTCTTTTGAGTTCATAAGCGATTGGTGCAATACTGCTACCTACAGGACTGGAGCAGAAAATTTTTTAAAAGATTATCGCTTTGCATGATTTTTTTACATTTGAGACATGATGTGACATTTAAACAAATCAACAACACAGTTGTACAGCATTTAAATGTTTATTAAATACCTTTGGGAGTTTTTAATACTTTGAAACCCGTGAGAAATAGAACAATTTGAGACAAATCAGACGGTAACATTGGTGCTACTGAATGAAATCTAATATTTCATGCGCAAAAAGTGAATCAATTTGAAACCACAGTTCACCGACGATTCATAGCTCTAATGGTATCATTAAACATTGAATTGCTGCTTTAAGAAGCAAAATTGCATTGTATCACGCTTTCAATGGGATCATCGAATTTTGATATAAGGCCTGAAATTGCACTGCATTCTAGGAGACACAACAGTATTGTTAAATATCAAGTTGTTGTCCTAAGAATTTAATTTGTGTTATAAAAAAAAAAAAAAGAAAGTAAAAGAAATGGATTAGTTCGCCCAAAAAAGTATGACTGCCATTATCCTCTCTGGCAGCCAGTAGGACTTGGACAATACTATATGTACAGCGGTAATTAAATTATTTTAACACACACGCTTCCGTCATAATAAAAGATTAGAGAAAAAAATCTAAACACTTGATAAGGCCGTATTAAAAGCTTTCCTGAATCTACTTGCCCAGCAGAAAATGACAAATAAAAATCTAATCACACAAACAGATAATCTGCTCGCCGGTGGCTACTGATTTATCCTCCCAATGTACCGTATTATTACTCCACCCGAAATATTGTATGCTTGTTATATTTAGCAACGGGTTCACTACAACACATTTCCTGCTAGTGGTAAAGGTTTTGTTCATAACTGTGTAATAATATATATATCCATCCATGTTTTTATTAATGAATTTAGTGACTCTTGGCAAAGGACCGAATGAGTCTCGGGACATCCCGGGGCACGTATGGAAACTGTTAAGAGGCGTGTTTGGGTTTGGGTCTGAAAAATGAAAAACTTTCTTGGGTTTGGTCTGGTTCCTGTTGGATTCACGTTTCTATGCCAAACCACCATCTCACTCACTCACTCCTTTCCCCGTCTCCCTCTCACACACACACACACACGCACGCACGCACGCACGCACGCACGCACGCACGCACGCACGCACACACACACACAGACCAAGAAAGAAAGCTTTCCACTAAACATTCTCTTTTTCTGGGAATCAGATACAAAGGTGTAACCGGGCAGACTGATAGGATCTACCCAGGAAGAGGCAGGGTGGGAGAGTGAGAGGAGCCAGGATATGGAGAGAAAGAATGATGCCTTATAGAGATCAGAGACAGTAGTTGAGATAAAAAAAAAAACAATGTCAAGTCAATGTAAAGGCTGGGATAGGGGTGGCCACAATATCGGAACACAATTGCGCTTTTGTTTGCGTATGGAATCGTTTTGTGTAGTGCGCCGTACCCGTATCATGAGAATGCTTTATTCGGAAATATTTATATTTATAAGTGAGCAGGGGATCCGCGACTAATGAAATCGGATTGAACCGCAGCTACTTGTTCTGAACGAGTTGACTGATTACAGATGTCGGTGTTTCTGCACTTTCTCCTTGCACACTCGTGTGCTGGTTAGATTTCCAGCTACGAGTATGAGACCGGCTGCTGAACAGATCTGAATAAAAAAAAGAGATGATTTCCTTCTCGCCATTTGTGGAGTTAGATACTTAAATATTCGAAGACGCCCTGCGGATTAGATCTTTGTTCTGCTCCGTTGGAGAACAAAGCAACCGTGTAACCGTTTCGAGCGCAGCACTCTGCACATCCTAAAAGCCTTAAGCTAATTCCTTTATTACCAGCCTCCTAATTGCATGATTTATCTTATCCTATTTAATTAGGCTCTTCTTCTTATTATTGTTGTTGTTCAACTCATCCCGAATCTTTTATGATTGAACTTTCTTTTTCTTTGGCACTTCCAAATTCAAACTCCATCCCAAGTTCTAGCGTGTGAATGTTTTTAGCATACTCTAAAAAACAGTCAAAGTAAACACAATTGCCATTAATTGAGATAAAAAAATATATTTATACATTATAAAAAATATATAAAAATATTTCAAAAAATAATTATGAAAACTTAATTATGTAAAGAATAAAACACTTGGTGCAATGCTGTTAAAGGAAAATAAATAGCAGTGCAGTGGTGTGCAGAGCATCCTGGCATCGAGTGAGGTAGTTTTCACCGCTCTGAAAGTGGTCTTTTTCCAACACCAGCATGACATGAAGCATTTTCCTCCAATGATTAGAAACTTGTGATCCTTCTTGATGTTAGTTTGGAGATTTATTATCCATCTATCGCTAGCAATATCATCCGTCAATTTGTCTTTTCCTCTCTTTCACATGATGATATGGGCTTCTTGATTCTTTAGAGACAATGCAGAACTTCCCTCGCTCGTCCAGTAAACGTCTCCTCAGACACCCGGTCGCTCCTCACGTCCAGCATACAGTAGTGGAAGTACATGTGTGTTTGTGTGCAACAACACTAACGGTGAACTTAAATTCCCCACAGAGATGCACGGGCAGTACAGATAATCCAAGATGGACAACACAATCCCACATATACACACCATTTATTATATCTTTAAATCGTTCTTGTCCTTTCACTTACACACTCAAACACATTACAAAAAGGTATCCTGGGTTGAAAATAGACCTTGCATCATTTTGTATACACTGTAGCACTGAGTCAAAGAACCAGTTTGTCCCATAAAACAAAACAGGCTTTGGTGCGGAAGGCATTGAAGGAATGACCACATGATTTACTCAATTAGACATGAAACAATGAGGCTACAGTTGCAGGATTGTGACTCTTGAGCGCAACACAAGGGAACACACACACACACACACACACACACACACACACACACACACACACACACACACACACACCTTCCTGTGTGCAGCATTCCAGCCTGAAGGAGTGGCGAGGGAAAAGAGAGGGGGAAAAGGCCCCGGTGCTCTTGGCACACGCGGCCGCAATAAAGCCAAAAGCTGGCGCTCGGAAACAATCTGCAGCTTTGTTGGGCCGCTCCAGGAGACCTCGCCAGCCGGCCGGCCGGCCGTTTATTACCCTCACACGTCCGTGTTCGCTCACGTCAGCTGTGTTTGCTAATCTGGACGAGGTGCTAATGGACTCCCAAGTTTCCAGCATGAGTAGTTTTCTTGCACACTTAAATGCTTATTGTGGTCCTTTCTACTGATAATCCCCACCCGCAGGCTGATAAAGAGAACAGAGACTGAGCCTCGCCTCGGCTTAAACAGATTAATCTTGTTTAAAAAATAAAAAAAAAATAAAAAAAGAGGGGGTTTCCTTATATAGGATTATTAGGCCGTTTTCATGTTAGGGCCCGGGATCGTTTCTGAGAACGCTGGAAATCAAAGTCTGGCTCATTTTGATCAGTGAGAATACAACAGCTCCGTGCTAGGGAACCGTGCCCAAGTCTGTTGAAAGAGGAGGAACCAGATATGGAAGCCAGTCTCAGATCGCCGTTTAGATGCGACGTCATCAGTGCCGTCGGTCTCCTCCGAAAACACCTTGTTCACGTGGCACCAGCCAATCTCATCCTCTGACCTAAACAGTCATATTACCTGATGATAATAGGCATAGTGCGAAAGATAATTTCCTCTGTCTCTTCTTCTCTCGTTTACAGGCGGCTCAGAAACCAAGTAGGTGCATAATGCCACCTGCTGTATCGGAGAGTGTAGACATGCCAGCGTACACGAAAACGGAGAGCAACTGATCATAATATGAAAACTGATCATCAGTTGAGTGGGGAGGGGGGAACCATTGTTCCTGGGAATGGTACAAATCAATCAATCGTGCCTAATGTGAATATGCTCTTATCTGAGTGAGAAACAGAACACAGCGCACAAACTACGTGTGGCGGTCTGGGAAAACCAGGCTGGATCCTCATGTTGGGTTTTCATTAACAGCACGCTAACCAGCTAATAAAGCTGTAAAACCAGCTGTAATAAAGACGTTTCAGCAGCACTAATGTTTATGTTAATGCTTATATTTCTGACATGATGTGAAGTATTAATAACTGTTAAAAGTATTTAATAAACACTGTAATGCCATGTAATTTCTGCTGTTAACTGTACAAATGGCGTGTATCGTACACAGCAATAATCTTTTTTTTCCCCTTCCACACTTTTTAAATTCTAAAAAATTATATTATTGGTCCTGAATAATGTAGGATATCTGCAGTACAGACCAAAAGTTTGGACACACCTTCTCATTCAAAGAGTTTTCTTTATTGTGTTCTTTATTGTGTTCTTTAGCCCAAACAAGTCTCTTCTGCTTGTTGCCTGTCCTTAGCAGTGGTTTCCTAGCAGATATTCTACCATGAAGGCCTGATTCACACAGTCTCCTCTCAACAGTGTCTGCTGCTAGAATTCTGTGTGGCACTGACCTGCTCTCTGATCTGAGCTGCTGTTAACCTGCGATTTCTGAGCCTAGTGACTCGGATGAACTTATCCTCCGCAGCAGAGGTGACTCTTGGTCTTCCTTTCCTGGGGTGGTCCGCATGTGAGCCAGTTTCTTTGTAGCGCTTGATGGTTTTTGTGACTGCACTTAGGGACACTTTCCCAATTTTTCGGACTGACTGACCTTCATTTCTTAAAGTAATGATGGCCACTAGTTTTTCTTTACGTAGCTGCTTTTTTCTTGCCATAATACAAATTCAACCTCTTTGAATGAGAAGGTGTGTCCAGACTTTTGGTCTGTACTGTATGTGCTGTCACTTTGGAAACAATAACATATTAGAAACAAGCCATTAAGAAAAACATTAATTACTCATCCTATGGGAACTGTGCTCTTGTTCAAAGTTATTAGAAAATTAGACACAACCTGACCACAGACCAGTCAGATTTTAATATTTAACCTTACTGTGGTATAATTGATGAATGTTTAATCACGTTCTAGTGCTCAAAAACGGACTTGATAATGATTGAAATCAATAATCATTTTAGTTTCTTTTTATTTTTACCCATAAAGGAACCACACCGACATCGCATTTAAGAAGCTCCTTTACCAGTTCATCCTCCATGTTTCCAATAAATAAATAAATAAATAAAAGCTATTTCAACAAACAAATCATGCTGCTTTAAATTATTAAACCTTTGAAATCAAGCCAGCATTATCTAACAAATGCAAAAGCCATAGCTTGTTTAGGCAGTGCCAATTACTTCACCTATCCATGCTAACAGCAGTTTTGCAGTTGAAACTGGAATGAGAAAACTAGATGAAGGTCGAGCTGAACACAAAGCGCCGAGATCTTAGTCAAGCTTTGAGTGCTTGGAGAAAGCAGCACTCCTCTGCAAGCTTGTGAGACTCTGTACAGCTCGTAGTGATGAGTGGGAATATGTGGAGGCTATACAGAAGTGTGTGCATGCGTGTGTAAAAGAGAGTGAGCGAGTGAGTGAGTGTGTGAGTGGGTGGGTGGGCGAGTTGCTGAAGAACAGGAAAAAGTCGAGGCTCTGCAGTTAAGACCACAGCGACGCTCTGAGCACTCGGGCCGACGCTTTCATGAAAGAAAGAAAGAAAGAAAGAAAGAAAGAAAGAAAGAATGGTGAAGCTTTTAAATCGATACTCGGTAAAACACAGCGCTGAAGCCATCTCAGACTGCGAGAAATATCCAAGCACTAGAGGAACCAGGCATGTGCATGTAATGCTTTGTAATTAAGGAATCAATTAATAAATCAAGCTATGAATCAATATATAGGAAGTAATTAAATCGATGAATAAACAATAGATAAACAACTGGAAAAAAGAGAAATGAAAAGTAGTAAACAGGCAGAACGTAAGAGAAACAAAAAAGTAAATCATAGTGTAATAACTCAGTAACTGATCATTACATACTGATTAATAAGATTTATTATTAATAAGAATATCATGATCACTGCAGCAGTTTTTACTGGTATAAACTTAATGCCCCCCCCCCCCCCAAAAGAAAAAAAAAGAAAAAGACACAGGCGTCTTAGTAGTAATCCTAGATTATGATGAATGTAATCGGTCTCATCAAAATGTTTCTAGGTGTGGTATCTCACAAACTAATTAGGCTTCCACTGTAACATATTTATCTCCAGAATTTTTCTAAGGAAGTATAGTTCCTCTCATGATGGTATCAAAACAAATATGTTGGTATTGTGACAACACTACAAGAAGATAAGCTCTCATGAATCCGACAAAGCCCACACCAGTCATGTGGATTATGACTGAGACCACTCTCTACACTTTCCCAGTGCGTTCCCATGGTGAATACCCAAGTTTAAGGGGTGAGTTAATAAGAAAAAGAGAAAAACCCTCACTAAACATTCCAAAGAAAATATCTGAGAATGTTCCACACGCCCACAACACACAGGAAATTCGTGCAATGTGATTCATTAGCTCGTTCGTTTCAGAAGCAGGGACGCCCGTGGTGCTTCGTTGGGATTCGGTTGAGACACCGTGTGATGAAATGAATTCATTATAGAGAGCAACATATCCATTTAATCCCTTAAGCCTGTTCTACACTGTTATTACAGCTGTTTTAAGATGATTACTTGTCATGCTGTACAACATGATCCCAATAAAATCTTGCACCAGTGCCATGATAGATATGTAAAAACATAAGGTATATGTCTTCTCCGAGTCAGATTATGTGATGAAGATTCTCTTACCAATGAATCATCGATAAAAAATCCGAACATAAAAATAATCTTACACACTGTGGTGCACATTTGATTGAAGTGGTGGCTCATTGTGGAACAGAAAAAGTACGACATCACCTTCTAAAGTGTAAGTAAAAGTGGACTTAACACAGTACACTTAGGCATCAGCATCGTGTATCAGTCTGACCCCAAACTTATCAACTTGTAAAATTCATCTAATACTTTTGCACCGATAACCTCACTTACCACTTCTCCCCCCTCGTATCAAAGTGGGGGTCAATGTTGACACCTTTGATGAGCAACTAAAGTGGAACTGTCTTTCTGGACATGAACAATAATAACTAGACAGCAACAATATCAACACCACCATGAGCATGAACTACAGGAACAATCAAGTCAGCTTGTGTTTTTTCCTTCCTAAGTTTAACATTAAAAAAAGTGAACATAAGGTTATGTTTGATATCTACGATTAGCAGCACGTCTCTCTCTAGTCCATCTTGCTAACCTAGCTTAGCATCAAATCTTGGTCTTTAAGTGTTGCCTTTTCAATTCAATTCACTTCATTAACATATCGCTTTTAACAAATGTCACAAAGCAGCTTCATATAATCAAAAGAAAATTTGTAAATGCGTATGAAACGTGAGAAAATATGAGTAAATCAAAAAGAACAGATCGTCCCTGATGAGCAAGCTGAGGGCGACGATGGCAAGGAAAAAGGCCCTGGAGCATTTTGTTTTTGTTCAGTGACAAAAGTGAAAGTAAAATACACCGATGTGTTTAATTTGATAAGCACAAACCAGTTGTAAGTTTTACCTGGTCGTGAGTAAATACACGCTCATGTCTGCACATCTCTAGCACTGATACGTGGCAAAGGAGCATCCTTCTTTACAGACATTTCGATTTTTTAAATATACACAGTATGCGCCAAAATAAACAGTACTGAAATGAAAAGACGAACGATATTACCTTGTTATTGTCTGAGTTTATTTTTCCTGAAAGAAACTAACATACAAACTATTAGTGTGTTGATCTACCACAGTATGCACAAGTGTCGAAGTGTGTGTTCATTCAGCGATACAGGAAGAGGGATTTTAAGTCCGGATTTCAAATGACTGCTAACACAAACATTTGAGCATTTCTGCATTTTGAGTTTTTAGTCAACACATCATAACAGCACTCACACTGACATAATAATAAAAAAAAAAAAATTCTCACCTTTCAGCCTTTTGCCGTTTGCAATGGCACTAAATCAGCCAACATTGCATTATGCTCTTTGACAGTCCAGACTTAAAAAATAATTGAAAAACTATATTCCAAGCTACAATTTTGGACTGCATTAGGCTGAAAATCCCACAGCGTTAACCCTACGGTGTTACTGTACATTTGTAGCCTATCTGTAGCCTGGGCAAGCTCATAACATACTGTTCGTGTAAGGTCTCAGTGAACAAGATTCAAGAGCTTGTCATCACGCTACATTTATGTCTTGCTTAGCTCCTCCAAAAGTGTGCTGAAAAAGTCAGTGCTTACTCCTCGGTCTCCGATCATGGACGCAAAGCTGCCCCGGACCATCTTCATCTTTATTTCTGCTCTGATTCACACCCCTTTAAGCGCTGCCTATCAAGTGGACGTGTCCGCTCTGATCTGACACCGCGGGGGCTGCTTGGCTGGGAGTGACTCGTGTGAAAGACTCACTGTCCATTCATCATCGTTTCCTTCCTGTTTCACGTTGCTTGCCATCGAGGATTCTCCTCCGTGCTCCCGTGACTTCCTTTGAGCGCCCCCCGCTTCCTCCCATGCTCTTCCAGAGCGGACCTTTAAATTGCACTGGCAGATCAATAGGAAACTCCTGATGAACACGGAGTTGTGAACAAGAAGTTCCCCTGGGATCGGCGATGGACTTGTTCCACTACTGTGCAGGCCAAAATATCTGAGCTCATTAAGCAAAGTAAACACAGAGCCATTTCCTAAGTGAGAATCAATTACTCTTTTCATATTCAGTTAAGTTTCGTCTCCATTTCCTGCCATTTCTACTTTACAGGATCCTAGCACAACCCTAAAAAAAACACACACAAAAATCCAATCTGCTTGGTCAACTCGGTCAAATTAACAGCTTTTACCTAAAACTCATTATGACTGACAGATTGGTCAGAGAAAAAGTGTTTTTTTTTTTTTTTTAAGTCAAAGCTAGCGAGCCAGATAAACCTACATAACACTGCTAATTTCTTGCCCTCTTCATTGCCATCGGAGCATTTTTGTAAAAAGTCTCTATTTCCAGAACTTTGCAACAGCTAAAGCTATAACAAAGTTTTCAGACTTTTGTGCTTCCTGGTTTGTCAGTAACAGGACAAACTGCATTTTTGTGTCTCACTAAATGCAAAAGACAAGAAAAAAAAAAAAAACCAAAGAGGCTTTGAGGCAACTACTGTTCATATACTGTTAGAACGTAAAGATTCTGTAAATGCATAATAATAAGTATGATGTGCTATTCCATAACAAATATAGAATTATCAGTGTTAAACTGTTGTGGTCTATGAGGAATAAACTTGGGACAGGAAAAAAAATAACGGCATCTCAAAAATGTGTTAGTTGTTTCCATAAGCAACCCAAGACCACCCAAACAAGGCATTTGTGGACGTGAAACCCTAACAATGTCATGGGAAAATTAAAACGCTGTTAAATAGTTTCACGTTAACTGCTATAAGTGCGGGCTTTTCATATTACGGCATCCTGAGTTGTTTGATGCTGTGCGTTATGCATCTCGCATCTGAAAACAAAGCCGAATCGATGTGAGGAAAGCACCTGTTTTTCATCGGCGCGCTCCTGTCGGACAGGTCTCACTGGTTGAAACAGGTGAAAGAGCTGAACTTGGACAGGTGCGACAGAGGCTTCCTTTTACATCTGATAGACCTTTCTTTCATGTTGAGCCCACGGGAAGGAGTGGTTTGAAGCAGTACAGGCACAACTAGCTGATGAACAGGACGCTATATCTCTGGTGATCGCTATCTTCGGTGTCTCTACAGTAAGCGTGCAGGACAGTCAGTTAGGTGGCATGAGCCAATGCAAATATAGCTCTGGTTAATGTGTAATTAACAGTCTGGTTAAATTTTAGACACGAACTGCAAATAGCTGCTGCTTATAATCTATTATGGTTATACAGGTCTGGGGAAACCCCTTCATGGTCACATTTTCTGCACATAACACTTGGAAACTACGACGACTCATGTATCATGTGTTTCCAACCACAAGTAAAGATTTAAAATCTGATTAGATCAGAAAAAAAATACAAGAGGACACGATTAAAACTTTTCAATCCAATTCCACCAAAAGCACAAAACTGTGCAGTTACAGAAAAAACTTTACAATTTTTGGGTTGCTCCCATCAAGGGGTTGCCACAGCGGACCATCTGCTCCACATACGATACAACCGCATACGGGTGCCCTTCCTGAAGCAACCCTCCCATTCTGTTTGGACTTGGCAGGACTGGCACTAAGGATCCCCTGCATCCAGAGATTTTATTTTGGGCATCAAATCAAACCGAATTCAAACCAATTTTAAAGAATTTTATAATAGCTAATGACAGAAAATGAGTTCTCCTCCTCGTCATTCAAATCACTACCCGTCTCATCACTAAAACTTACTCCAACCTCGTTTGCCTTCTCTTCACTCCTCTGAGGATGAGATGGTGCAGGAGCAATGCAGACATTTTTTCTCAGAGTTTTAAAGACAAACACACACTTGTCAACCGGTTTTGTTAAACTTCTTCCCTAAAACAATCTTAGTGTTGCAGACACCAAGGCAAGGTCTGAAAGTAACTGAAACAAAAACGTTACTTTAAAGTAAAATTCTTTTCTTGCATGCTTGCAGAGGCGACTCAAGGGTCTATAAGTCATAAGACATATGGTGCGTGCAGTATGGATTACTACAAGCTTGAGGAAGTCAAGTAAGGACAATAAAATGTTTCTAGTGTGATAAATCTCTCAAACCTGTGGTCTAAGGGTCTGTCTATGAGGAAAAAACTCTGAGTCAGTCCCTCTCTCTCCCTCTCTTTCTCTGAGGAAGGAACTCCTGGTCTGAGCACTCTGTGGCGAGCGCGCCTATTCAACATCTGTGTTTATCCTCCGGCTCAAACCAAACAGACTATATTTACTCCGGTCTAACAGGCCGGGAGACTGAGGGACAGAGAGCCACAGATCTCTGCCTTTAAAGATGCCTGATGGAAAAATGCTGCCTCTATTGCTAGCTATGTAGAATGGAGTTTAAATAAGTATTTTATAATGTGTAATTGCTTTCTGGCTTTGTCTTTAGTGATTTTTGCATTTGTGCTAATTCAGTGAACTTAAACAAGGGGAGAAAAGGTAGAGGGAGTAAAAAAATGAACAATGTGTCTGATACTTTAGATTTTAGAGACCTTAGTGATCCTTTATATTATAAGCAGTGTACACTACTGAAGAGCTCTTTATCATCATTTCCAATTCTAAGATTTAACTAAATGATAAATATATATTAAGAGGTTATGTGTCTGAAGACTCGTCTTTGCTTCTTAAAGAAATAAGCAGGGTCAATTTAAACAAGTGATGAGTTTAACTGTGTGTATTCCTGATGAATCCTGCTGTCCATATTTCAGGATAAGTTACTGTCACAGTTTCTAGGTAATCAACTCCAGTAACTGAAATTACTAGAAATTGGAAATGTCAGTTTTTCCAGTGTAGATGTTGGAATGTTTACGTAATAATGACAATAAATAAATAAATACATAAATAACTGAAAACATGGGAAAACTTCCATGGTTGTGTATTTTGTTGCACTCTGTACAGACACTTTCTCACGCAGGAAGTCAAATACAAGGAAATGACACTTTTTTTCTTTTCTCTTTTTGACAGAAAATAAATGAGTCAAGATACACAACCTCAAATTTTATTTCTTTATTGTGACTATGAATCACTCTCATATTCTTCTGAGATATCATATCTGGTCATTAAACCAAATTATAAAGCAGCATGTGACTGTGAGATCAACAGGTCGCCTGAAAACCAAAATCACAAGCGCGAGGACTGTTTCTAACACACCCTCGTCGACTTCCCCTCACCATTATGCACTGAGCGATCCCGGACATTACGATACTCCATTAGTCTGTGTGAGCTAACGGATTAAGTCAACATCACGGCGGCCTTTTGTTTGTTCAGTGTTCAAAGGAAACGGACCATTCAAATCAACACAGATATCTGTTTAACCTTATTGTTCTTTACGTCAAGAGCATAAATGCATCCAGACAGAAAAATCCGCTAGACCATTCTTTGCTTGCACAATTAAGATTATTTCTTTCTTTCTTTTTTGTTCTACACAGTTCCTGAGTAAAAGCTCCAGTCCCGTGTTTAAGCCTGCTTTCATTCTAGGGTACAGATCAGAGTACACACCAAAGTGTATGACGCCAAAGCCTGGTACATACAGGGTATGAGTACTGTGAGATCTCTGTACCATACCAATACCCATGCTTGGGACCAGCTGAAAATGTGGTCTCGAGTACGGTATAGTACGGTGTACTCGGGTACAGTTCAAATTAGTTATGCAAGCTCACTGTACCAAAACACAGAAACCAAGGGTTAATATGAACAGCCATTAACGCCTCCACATCATACCCATTTCCTCTGAAATCCAAGAGGGTCCTTCTCGTGTAATATCGCTGCAGTACACATGCATTGTTTTTTGTATAACAGCATGGTTTGCCATCTTCTATTCCTTACATAATAACAACGTATCGAAAGCTAATTTGCTAGTTCATTAATACAGACAGAGGAATGAACAAGGAAATGACTAGAATCTTCCTCATTTAAAATGTTTCTTTAATTTTAAATTCTTTCTGGAAGCAGTTATTCATATTAACCAACTGCATTCAAATCCTCACAAACTGACACTGTAGCCTCATAATGTTATTTCCTTCTGGAGCAACGAAGTGAACTTCGCTATTAAGCGACAACAGGAAATCGCGTCATGAGCCAAAGATATCAGCAAGATAAAAATAACTCAAAACCTTCAACGTTAGACCAGGTGTTCCACATGATCATGAAATATTTCGTAATGATGCCAGAGAATCATCTGTTAGGTTTCGACAATAGTCACCTATTTGGTAAGAACTACACATTAAATGTGCATGTTGTGACTTCTATCTGCAGACAGACTCATAAAAATCATTCATCTTGACTCTATTATCGAAGCTTATCCAATTACTCTGAAAAGAGGACATGTCACGGAAGCCTCATAAAAGACTTATTTTCATATTTACCAGGATATTTCCTGCATGATGCGTTACTGATCTAACTATCTATCGATCTAGCACACACTAAAGTCATAAATCACAGATACACACCCCAGATCCATTACAATGCAGACGAAGATAAAGTTACTTTAAAAAATTACCTTACAGGTGTCCATGAGAGTTTGTGATTCATGTCCAGTGTCTGGGAAGCTTTCTGTCCAAATCCCTATTACAGTTGGTGTTGGAAGTTTACATACACCTTTGCCAAATACAATTAAACTCAGTTTTTCAAAATTCTTGCCATTTGATCCTAGAAAACATTCCCCATCTTGTGACAGTTAGGATCATTAAGAATGTAAAATGTCAGAATAATAGTAGAGAGAAAGATTTATTTTAGCTTTTATTTTTTCCATCACATTTCCAGTGAGACAGACATTTACATACAGTTAGTATTTAGTAATATTGCCTTTAAATTGTTTAACTTGGGTCAAACGTAGCCTTCCAGAAGCTCCTTACAATAAGCTGCTGGAATTTTAGCCCATTCATTGCCTGACAGAACTGGGGTAACTGAGTCAGGTTTTTAGACCTCTTCATGGCACACACTTTTTCAGTTCTGCTCACAGGTTTCCTATTAGATAAAGGCCAGGGATTTGTGATGGTCACTCCAGTACATTTTAACACAATTTTGGAAATATGCCTGAGGTCAGTGTTTATTTGCAAGAAGCATTTGCCACCAAGGTTTAATTTTATGGCTGATGTTCTTCAACATACCCACATAATGCCATCTATTCCAGTCCCTCCTGCAGCAAAGCACCCACACAACATGATGCTGCTGCCCCATATGAGCGCCTTGCAATCCTCTCATTTTTCCTCCCAACAGTAATTATGGCCAAATATTTCAATTCTCGTTTCATCAGACCATTTGTCCCCATGTGCAGCTGTAAACTGTAGCATGGATTTTTTTTATCAGTGTTGGAGCAATGGCTTCTTCCTTGCTGAGAAGCCTTTCATGATGTGTCAATATCGATTACTGTAGATATAGATACTTTTGTACCTTTTTTTTTTTTGAGGTCTTGACTGATTTCTTTTGATTTTCACATGATGTCAAACACTGAGTTTGAAGGAATGCCTTAAATACATCCACAGGTACTCCTTCAAATAACTCTTGTGATGCCAATGATGGCATTTTTGGGAAGGGGAATGTGTCTACTGTTTTTGTGCCAGTATTAGAACTTTTGGCTTGCACCAAGGACGCACTCAATTTCATTGCACTTGTACAGGGACAATAAAGATTCTATTCTATTCTATCAGAATCTCCTACAACCAGGACATCATTGTCAACTGAGTGTAAGTAAACTTCTGACCCACTGGATTTATGGTATAGTGAAAATGTCTATCTATAAACAATTGTGGGGGGAAAATGTCTTGTGTCCTGAATAAAGTAGATGTCTTATCTCGACCGATGTGTGTGAACTTTCAACTGTATATGATTAAAATGATTTTATTGAAATCCAAGATGTATGGATAAACAGATGCACAGAATATAAGTTTTTCTTTTTTTATTGTCTTCATCCAATAATAGCTACATTAAGCACAAATCCAGAACCAGAAGTATATCTAATCCTTCATCCTAATCGGGACATTTTGCAGCTATGCACAAAGGCATAGTGGAGAATATAAAGCAGACACAAGGCACCACAACAGGTACAGGTTACCCATAATGCAGTCGCATGTTTGTATGGAAATAGGGAGTAGGCCACCAGGGCAGGTGAGGGAACACAAACTCTAGCTCTGGCATGCTTTCATGTTCAAGCGCATGCGCAGTACGTCATCAGGAACGACCCACGGTCTATACGCGAACATTTCTTTCATACGGTATCTATCTGTAATGTAAAGTTATGCAGTGTGTATGTTTATTACAACCACCGTGTAAAAAACACACGTGAGAAAAAAAGAGAAAAGGGAAAGAAAGCAGTCCAGATGTAGGCTTAAGCAGAATCCCTAATGGCTGTGTTAGTTACCCCCGTTACCCTGGATAGGGAATAGCGAGTTTTCCACCCGACATAGTGCACATGTCCAAAGGAGGCTGCTGTGGGAACAGTGAGCTAAGCGAGATAGTATGAAATTAGCACCAGGGCTAACCGGTAGCGTTTATCTTCGCTAGTGTTTACTCGTCACTTAGCATTTGTTGATTGAAACACTTAAGTGAACACCGCAGAATTCGTCATAAAAGCAGCGTTTCTTACCTCTGGCGCTCCGCTCGAACCGGGAAAGAGTTAAATTCCGTCGGGAGTCGAGAATCTCCTTTAATATGATTCAGAATCCAGAATGTAAAGTGTCGTTTCTCGCCCAGCACTGAGGTGTAAACGGCTACTCTCCCGGCGCTCGCTCGCTCGCGCTCTCCCACTCTCTCTCTCGCTCACTCGATCCCAGCTAACCGAAACCGCACGCTTGCACACACGCATACAGGGCCATTGCGCATGCGCACGCCAAAACCCAACGCTAAGGAAAAATCAACGTCTTTCTTATTAAATGAAATGTCCTTTGCAGTGTTATACAGGGTTTATTTGTTTGAAGAAAGTGGATGCATTTGTGTGGTGTAATCTTTACAAGCTCTGTAACGTGAAATAACGATTATATTTGCTACTCTTTTTTTGTTAAGTCATGTAAATGATTTTTCACAGTTTGCTCAGGGAATAGGGTATAAAACATAACAATCCACAATTCTTCATGTGAATGCCTCTGATTTGTATTTCTATTCTAGAAATCTATTCTATTAGTGAGACCCTCAAAGTTTAAATGCATTAAGAAAAATAATCTTATTATTATTATTATTAAGTCCCTTATATAATTCTTCTTAAATAAGAATCTATATACAGTATGCTGTTAGTCCTTTATCTGCTTTATCATCATCAACTTTTAAGTCATACTGTCAGCTTTTCACAGGCTTTCCTCATGACTGCAACAGTAGACAGTATTATTTATGAAGAAAACAGGCACATCAGGCCGAGCTCCTAGCTACTGAAACCCCAAATCAGATCATAGAGCATCTACTGCAATAGCGCATATGAGGAGCGGCAGCGAGTTGACCGCACAACAGGTGTGGTCCCTGAAAGAAACAGTAGTTGGCGTCATCATCAACTTTTATGTCATACTATGACATAACAATACACAGCATTTTCACAAACTTTAATGTCATTCTCTGAGCGTGTCACAGGCATTTCTCAGCGAATGTAACTGTAGTGAAAATGGTTCACAAGCTCATAGTTATGTTGGAGTAACCAAAACATGAAAACTACTGAAACCAGACACAGCACATAGGGCAGGCAGAAGAAGGGGCTGCCGAAACAATCGAGCAGCCTGAGGAGCAGCAGCGAGTTGACCGCAAATTCCATTCGCAGATAATGGTGCCACGCAGGCATCAGGATCTGCACGCACATGGAGCAACGGGTACCCTCCATTAATCATCATCGTCATCATCATCCTTCTTCTTCCTCTTTCTAATAATAATAATATATGACAAAATAGCAGGCCTGTATAACAAGTTACCCAGACTATGAGGTTAGTATAAAGAAATAGTATTTAGTAGTATAAACACCACCACCATCATCACAAACAACATTAATTACCATAGTATTACAGTAATGGCATTATTAATTAGTATTAGCAATGACTAGTTAACTGTTAATATTATAATATTGTTGGTTCTGCTGCTGGTGGTGGTGTTTATACTACTAAATGCTGTTTCTTTATACTAACCTCATATTATACTAACCAAATATTAAATTACTACTAAATAATAATTAAAATATATATATAAATTATGTGGAGAACTAATAATAATAAATAAATGTACTTGTGGTAACCTATTGTTATATACCATTCAGACATATTACTGTTATTCACATTAATTCAATATTAATTCCCATAGTTAATAATAAACCTTTAAGTATTAGTTTTGCTTTAGAGAAATGCATTAGAGTCATTTAAAATTGCTCATTACAATGAGAGACTGTAGATTTGCTGATAAATTTTATCCTGAATGTGACTCGTCTTCCAGGGAAGTGCTCTGTGATGGTGTACAGTGCCACCTAGTGGTGTAGGGTTTAAGTGATTCTCCCAGAAATTAAATGACTGGGGCATCATGTTACATAAGTTGATTACAAAATGGTATTATAAGCCAGTAGAGTTTCATAATGTTATGTGTATTTGATTGTGTGTGCGTGTGTGTGTGTGTGTGTGTGTGTGTGTGTGTGTGTGCGCGCGCAGGCAGTGAGAAGTATATTAGCATGTAGTTTGTCGTTCTAAGATCAATGAAAATGGTTTCAGCTCAGAATGGACATATCCTTTACCACAACCACTCCCAAAGCTGTTAAGCTTTTACTAAATATCTTTATTTCTCTTTTTTATGTCTCCCTTTATTATGCATGGAGATTTTTTTAGTATTAGGCTGTTAAATGGGGATTATAATCTTCAGGGCGTGCTTTTATAAAAATAAAAAAAATTATCACCTCCTGTTACTGTTACCACCACAGAGTTGATTGTTTTTCTATACGACCAAGACACAAAGTGTTTTATACTTTTCATACAGCATCATAAACGTTACAACATCTTGTGAATTGGCCCCTCTCATCAAATACATTATAAGTTCGAAATTGTTGTTTCATCACATGCTTCTGTTCTCTCTCTGATTTGCCTACCAGGAGCCCTCCCACTGTCTTATCTTACATGAAATACTGTGCAGCTCTTGGTTGCTGTTTCAGGCCCAGAAGGAATTGTTGAACTGTACGACGTTTGCATCATCCAGCTGGCTGAGATTCAGTTACGTAGGTGCAACCGTAAGCCAGATGTGTTTTGCTAATGTTTGAGATATTCCTGCCTGCTTCAGCAGCCATATCTTCATTATCTTGTAATATCTTCCACTTCATTTCCCTAAGGCAGGTACTGCACCGAGCCCTACTGTATCTGATGACCTACCTCCAAGAGGATGCGGTGGCATTTTTGTCTCACTCTTTCATCTACTACGACTTGGGACTTGTCCCAGGGCTGTTTTTGAAACATAGAGAGGCAACACCAAACCAGTAATGTCCTTCAGTCCCACACTGATTTACATAGACAGCAAACAAAAGCTCTATATTGCGTTAGGTCATTCTGTGAGTGTGCCTCGTGCATCATAATCATGCTCTAAGAAAGTAGCAGAAAAGCAAAAGAAAGTAAATTAATAGCAGGTTAGGATTGTTAGATTGTAATTGATTTGTTGTTTACTGTTTTAGGTTTTAGGTTCAAGATTTTATATTTAACACAGATTGTCCAAACCGAGCTAGAGCTACAAAAAGGGACACAGATCTAGAAAAAAAGCAGAAGCCAAACGTATGCATCGATTTTAGCATTTATAACATTAATGCAAAGTAATTATGTAGCCGCATTAAGGTCTACTATATTCAACCAGAAATGAATGTCATGTGACTCTGCTAGGAAACGAAAGGAATCCACTTTGGAAACAGCTGAGAGGATGGCAGACCTTGTCTCAGTTGGATCTCCTTCAGGGGAAAGGTATGCATGCAATAGCTGAGATATTTATTGATCAAGAGCCGAAACTGAAGCAGCTGGCACAGTGTGTTGTCTTGCGGTTCTTAGAGTATTAAGGATGAAGAGACTTTACTAACTTGCATATTTAAGTTTCCCGAGAGAGAGAGAGAGAGAGAGAGAGAGTTAGGATTGAAACATGTTCATATTTTATATCATGTCTACGGTGGCTTTCTGATCTTGGTGCCTTTTAAGTTTTAAAGCCTTTAAGTTTTAAGGTTTTTAAAGCCACTATTTAATTGACTAGGTGTCTTTGCATCATAATGCGAAACAAAAAACTTTCACAGAATGTTATATTCATTAATAGATAGATAGATAGATAGATAGATAGATAGATAGATAGATAGATAGTTGTCAAAGTAGACAACAATGTTCTCACTGACTATCATTACATTTGCGTATGTTATGCAGGTAAAACATGTTACGGATGTATTAAGGATAAAGGATTTTTTTAAATTTTATTATAATGATTAATATTAGCAGTAGTAATAGTAGAATTGTTGTTTTATAACAACAACAATAATAATAACAACATATTATTATTATTATTAGTAGTAGTAGTAGTATATATATATTAAAAACTAAAAAAGTAAACAAAAAATATATTAAAGCACATTAATAGAATTACACAATCCAATATAGAAGAATTGGTACAAATCAGAGCTTAGAAAAACAATAGCTTTTCAAAAACAATATTTTTCCTTTTCACGTACTATATATCATAGTTTAGAATGCAATTTAGGCAAATTTAACTTTAAAATATAATATTGACACATATCACCCCCCCCCCCTTTTTTTAACCTGTTCAATGCCATGCCATTTCCCCCCTTTAGAAATAATGGGTCAGTCCCTGTGGGATCAGCATTGAAGAAGAGACATCAAATGAAGAAAGAAGAAAATAGGGCAATTGTCCGTATCTATTCTTAGCTATATTTCATTGTTTTTATTGTCAGGTTGACCTTGTCAGGCTACTAAATACTAACACTATTGTATGAATAATTGACTGCGAACAGTCTTTTAGGAAGCATGAACAATAAACATTGCAAAATATAATAATTGTCTGAAATGTCTGAAATGTCCCTGTCTTAGCTAAATATGAAGTTAAAGCAGGTATTAGTCAAAATTTTCATCTCTGACACATTTACAAGGTAAATTATTGTGACAGGGTTAAAAGTGGGAAGCTTATTAGTAGATGGCCCAAATGACACCTGTCTCAGACAAACATCCATCAATGTTAGCAGTTCAAAATGTGAGAAGATGAGAATTTGGTTACTGACTGAAACCAAGAAAATATTCAAGAAAATCCTACAGAAACATCCGATATTTATTTGGGCTTTATTATCACAATCACTAGGTGAATCGTAATTACTGTGGAACGTGAGTTCGAATGTGATTGGTTAATACAGTCACATCCCACTTACGAAAGGGTCTTTTTTGTTTTTCTTTTAGAAGAACTCTAATTCAGTATTGATTAAGCCGTTTTAATTCCTTGGCACCATGCCTCTCTACATTATCATGTGAATAGAGATTACTCAGCCAGCTGACCTTTCTGTCCATAAAAGCCTTCCCCAGCTCAGGAAGCTCCATCCCCCCAAAGCAACACAGATGCCTTCTGACCCCCACCAGGCAGAAGAAACCTCCCCTATCATCAGGACAAATACATAATATCCATTCCTTATATGGAATCGGTTTATTCAGAGGCCAATGACCTAATTAACCCAGTCGCAATCAACCTTTAGTAGAAGATCTGATCAAGTTGCCATCACTTGATCAGCAGCTCAACACAGACAGTCTGGTACATCTGCCCTTCACCATTATGAGGTCCTCTGCTTAAAGCCAACAAAGGCCAAAGGAGATCCCTAGGGAAGGGGAAAATATGCAGCAACACTTCTTTCTTTATTGCTTTCCCTCCCAAAAGGCCAATAGGACAGAGACTAAGTGCCAGCTCAAACCCTCGTCACCAAATACACTACAGGCAGTTAACCCTGGGTCACTGATAGGTGGAGACTGCAGGATGTCAAGCGATGAAACTCCTTTCTCAATTCCGTTTTTATCATACCTACAGACTTGAGAAAGCTGGAATGTACACTAAGCTCAATGTGCGTTATGTGGATAGCACAGGCCTTGTATAAGTCGAGCATGAAATTGCCACCCATCAAGTCCAAAATGGCTCCTTGTCTGGTGTCACAAGGGGGCAGTATTAGCTGAAGTTTGAAAACATGAAACCTGTGACTAATTCTGTGGAATCCATTCCTTATCTTGTGCCAATAAAATGATGGGAGGATAAATGTATTGTGTTTTTGACAGTAAACTAACATAAAACTCAGCACTGTATTGCTGTTCAGTTGTTCCTGCAGTCTGTACGTAAGCTTGCTTCAACAAGACATTTCAGATGAATTACATTTGCACAGAAATTTACAGTAGGTCAACAATTGTGAGAAAAATTATTAGATATAAACAGGTTCCTTCTAACAAATATCACCATGTACAGACACTGATGTACAGAAGCTGCTGCTGATGAAAACAGTTCCTTAGGGTGCACTTCTGATGGAAAAGAAGAAAATTTAGAGAAAATTAGGGATAGGCGTTGAAGATGGATAACTGAATCACTAAATGAATGAATGAATTAATATATTAAGGTGTAATAAAAAGTAGATTTAGATATATAGAATATACAGAAAGCAACAGAAATAATAAGGCAATCACATAAGAAGAGTGGAGATGCTTAATATATTTTAATGAATATTCTGAAAACTACAGCTCTTGACAAAATTCGTATGATGGTAATGAGTTTTCATTCCAGTAATCATTTCTGACTTGAATGCCAGGTCATTGTGTCAAGAGCTGTGATCTTCAGAGTGGACTCTGTGAAGCCTTGCCTTAGGGTTAGTGATTCATTTATTTTCCACAACGCTTATCCTGTTTAGGGCTCCGGGGGGCCTGGTGCTTATCCGAGCGAGCTCAGGGCACAAAGAGGGGTACACTCTAGATCGAATGCCATGCACACACAGATTCACATATTCATTCATAGACTGCAGGCAATTTGGAAACACCAATCAGCTTACAATGCATGTCTTTGTGGAAACCTTGTGTAAACCCACCAAGAACATGTAAACTCCTTGCACACAAACCAGAGAAGACATTCAAACCCTGAACCCTAGAGTTGCCAGGCGGCAGTGATAACTACTAAAATTACAAATATGTTCAAAGCACAAACTAACCTCAGACCTAGTGTGTTTTAACATTGGTCAGTTCAGGAATATTCATTCATTCATTCATTCATTCATTCATGTCTTATGGCTCTGAGTAACTGCAGGAAGGTTGGTAGTTTGGCCACGAAATAAGAATGAGTGGTAAATTAGATGATTTATTTATTCAGTGAGTGAATAAGGGTAAATCATCCATCTATACTAACAGTTATAAACGAAATTTTTAACTTCTTTGAATGAGAAGGTGTGTCCAAACTTTTGGTCTGTACAGTATATATACTGTACAGATATATATACAGATATATATATAGTAATACTACATTTATTCCTATATGTTATATAGTGATATAATATAATAATAACAATAATAATCATAATCATAATAATAAATATTATCATTATTATATCATAATATTAATATAATCATAACAGCATAACACCATAATAATATAATCTTATGATTATATTATTATTATTATATTAATATTATATACATCATACTATTTTTCTGTTCCTGAAGTGTGTATGCAGTTACAGTTTTTTGGCTGACTCATATTCATTCCCACAGTGTCACCAGAGGGGCTCCGTATTTCGCAGTTAAACAAAGCTTGCTAAACAACAGCTCCATTCGTCCCCAGCACATAGAGAATAAACTACACTACCCACAATGCACTCGAGCTCTCCACCACTCCCCCCCCCTCCCCGCACCTTCTCCCCTGCTCAGCCGGTGTATCTGGATACGAAGTCAGCTTGCGTTGACAGTCCGATCCACGGACGCGGAATACACGCGCTGTGTCTGACAGAGAGAGAGAGAGAGAGAGAGACGTTCACTCCGGTGACGGTTGGATCGATCCGGAGGGAGCGCAGGCGCACGAGACAAGCGGCTCGGTTCCGGTACAGGAGCGGAGAATAGCGCGGCGTAATGTCACACCCGAGCCTGCTGGAGCGATGATGGACTGTAAAGGCAACCACAAACAGGGCTGTATGGAACAGAAAACAGGCTTTTAACCCGAGGACGGTGGATTACAAATAAAACCACAGGAGGAGGTTGCATCTCATTATTATTATTATTATTATTATTATTATTATTATTATTTTTTTTATGAATAATAAATAATATGGTGGAAGGATGCGTCGGTCTTGCAGTTTATCTATCAGCATCAGGTCATATTTCATCATCGTCGACCTATCACAGAGAATCAGAAGAATTACACGTTCGTGCGAAATGAATAGCACCCTGAGCTATTAATCCAAGTGGCTGCCTCTGTACGACTGGGATATTCCTCCTTGGCAACAATAAGGACAGCTATGCCACGGGAACATGGTGTGTGCAGGCATCTGTGCAATTCCTGTGCAAGATAAAATAAGGTGGAGTGGAGTCGTGTCATAATGCTTCTTCCGCTCGAGCATGGATGGACCTGCATAAACATATTTGCGTAAATCGCACAGCTAAATGAATTCATGTCCGGACACTACTTGTGGACCCAAACCAAAGAAACATGGTTCAGCACGGTTTCCGTGGTCATGACTCGAGTCTTTAAGGATGTGCAGAATGGAAACATTGCATCATCATCATCATCATCATCATCATGCACTGTCTAATAAGATGGAAGGTACAGTATCTGGTCTGAGGTCGTCATCGTAAGAGTACAATATCGGCCTGGTCGCATACTTTGATTGCCTGTGATAGGTTTGTACAAATAGAATGAATGACTGTAAGTAAAGCCTCAAGTCAAGTCATGTCTTGTCAAGCTTGCCTACAGATCTATGCGACTAATAGAATAGAAGAGATGCGAGAGATTCAGGCCCTGTGATGATGCTCCAGTGGAGGAAACCGGGATAAGCCTTTTTTTCATGCATTTTTGGTGGTGGATGAAGCACCCAGTTTAGAATTTCAATTCGCCACAGTAATTTCAGACACCTGTTTAAAAGTGCCTTTATATATGCTAGAACACAGAGGCTGTCGTTCTGCTAAAAATAACTTTCCAGCACAGTATACTAGTGCTTTTGACTCATTTAAGACCTCCCTCCGGTTAAAAAGGCCTGAATTTGGTTCATGTGTTCTGCATGGATTTTGTGCATGAGTTAACCGAGGTTGTCCCCCAGCTGTTGAAACCGCACCGCTGACTCAGTGACTTCGGAAATGGACCCAAATTCAACACTAAGCAGTATGGGTAGTGGAGGAAACGCCACCCCACTACCGTGCATCGGGTGTGGAGGTTCCTGTGGAGCACCACCCCCCTCCATCGTGCTGCCGAACACGAATCAGACTCCCTGCCTCTCTCATGCAGAGAACGGCAGCAGCTGGAACTCCTCCACCCTGTCCTCCTCGGTCAGCTCCCCTGATTCTCACATGCACCAGCATCACGGGGCCTCCAACCCCTACTGGACGGCCGTGTTTGACTATGAAGCGGCGACAGAGGAGGAGTTGACCCTAAGACGTGGAGATCTCCTGGAGGTGCTTTCCAAGGATTCCAAGGTGTCTGGAGATGAAGGCTGGTGGACCGGTAAGATCCAAGGCAAGGTGGGCATCTTCCCGAGCAACTACGTGACGCGGAGTGACACCACGCTGCCCACCGGAGGTTTGCTGGTTGGGGGTGAGAGTCCTCTGGAGATCGACTTTTCAGAGCTAAGCTTGGACGAAGTCATCGGAGCAGGAGGCTTTGGGAAAGTATATAAAGGCTTTTGGAGGAGCAAGGAGGTAGCTGTGAAAGCAGCACGCCAGGACCCCGATGAAGACATCAGCGTCACGGCGGAAAGTGTGAGGCAAGAGGCACGGCTCTTCTGGATGCTCAGGCACCCCAACATCATTGCACTGAAGGGGGTCTGCTTAAAAGAGCCTAACCTTTGCTTGGTAATGGAATATGCTCGCGGTGGGGCGCTAAACCGGGCACTGGCAGGGAAGAAGGTTCCTCCCAGGGTCCTGGTTAACTGGGCGGTGCAGATTGCTACTGGCATGGACTACTTGCACAACCAGACCATCGTGCCTGTCATCCACAGGGATTTAAAGTCCAGTAACAGTGAGTACAATTTGATATTAATGATGGTATACTACATCTTCATGAGTTTCCTCACATTGTGTGTGTCATTTACTCAGTGTAAAAAGTGATAGCATAGTATTTTTGATTATATTATTCCCTTCTGCAGTTTATTCATATTCATTCATATCTTCGCTTATGTAACTTGATGTCCTGCATTGTCACGTTGCAGATGATTGAGTTGATAAATTTTCAGGGACTATCTCTAAGATGCTGGTGTCAGAATGACATCTTATTTTTGGAAAGTGCACATTAAAAATCCACCCGTCCAGAGACAAATGGACCAGTACTAATTTTGGGGGAAAACTGCCTACTGTGATGCAATGCGCTAAGCCCGAGTAGGCAAAGTAAACATTGCCAAAGTGCTAATAGACAGGCTTTGCTAAGTCACATGTTAAAAAAGCTAGCTAGTGAATGATAAAGCACATTAGCAAGCTTGCAGATTGTGCTCGGTCCAGCTTGCATCAGTACACAGTATGATAGTACTCGACCCATTGTATATAGTACTATGGTATTTTGGACAGCACCATGGTGCTGATATAGTTTGTGTACTCCACTATGGTACATGTTTCTACCATGGTACATATTTTGCTACAACGCTACATAGACTATATTATGGTCCATGGTTCTTCCATGGAACATGTACCAGGATCCTGTCAAAGATATGTTATACATGTTTACATACAATAATGGTAATATTTACTGTATATGGTATGGTACCATTGTATCATGTTTTTCTACTTCCCAAATCTTGGTATCTTTCAAAGTGCTCTTCTGTAATAACCTCTGCAGTGCCATGTTACCCTCCAAAGGTTAATATGCAATACTTTGATGAATACCATGGCACTTATTGGGTACCATTGGGTTTCTAATAAGATCTTGCCAGTACTATATATTACCAGTAATCTGGACTAACATATATCATATGGTATAGTATGTACAAACATACTGTATCTGATGAGCCTTTGTAGTCACTGTGCTACCCCAAAAGTGTCATCTTTTTAATCACAGTATGCACTGTAGTGCCATAATGTAACATCTTTCATGTCCTATATAGCCTACCATGCTAATGTTTGAATTTCCATGGTAATGCTATGGTATATTATGGTGTGTAATATAGATTACATACTACATGCCGTAGTAAAAGCTCTTCTGGAATAGATGTGAGAGTGCGTTTAAATCAAATAGGTCAAAAAAAGATAATAGTGACGTCTATTTAATGGTATTTGGAAATTCATATAACAATTCCTATTATCAAGAAATTGTCAGAGCCAGAGCTCCAAAGCATACAGATACAGATACGGATATAATGTAGGCAGCGTCTTGACTTTCCACCCTTAGTGTAAATACATGCATGTGACTACATGCAGTGTTTTGAAGCATCAGGGGCATTTCCGTTGCCTTGAAGACTCACTCCTCTCCTTCTTCCTGCTGTCATCCTCTTCTGCTGAAGGGGAGCTGTGGGCTATTTTTGGTCCATTGTGCTACTTGCAGTTTAAAACCTACTGGCAGATGTTGGTGTGTTGGTCACATGCGCACATATACTGTACATATATACTTGCGTAGGCTGAATGTCAACATTAAACAGTGGTTTTTCATTTTAGTTATAGTGTGAAATTCACGGCCTGCTCCTCAGGAACCAGAGAGAAGTCCCATAGTCCTCATCTCCTTCAAGATTAGTGCTCGGGGATGACCAGGATGCTCGTTTACATTGCTCCTGTTTGCATGAGGTGGAGGAGGGAGGTGTGTGTGTGTGTGTGTGTGTGTGTGTGTGTGTGTGTGTGTGTGTGTGTGGGGAGGTATTAGCCATTAGACTGCGAGCGTGTAGAATTACTTCGGCTCATTATCCAGGTGCTTCAAGCTCAGATATCTTCTTCAAACTCTAGCCGCACTTGGCAAAGCGGCTGAGGTGATGCAGGACGAACCCAAGCCCTGCAGCTTCTTCCCAGCAAACCAGTGTTACACAGAAATCAGCCCTCCTCTGCTTAGAACCTTTCAGAAAGCAGGAATGCGGCAATTGTGTTGCTCCTTTAAATCTAGTCTGTTGCATGCTCTACTGTCTGTGATTACAAAATACAATAGCCAAGAAGGAAAAATAGATATAATTGTGGGCCGTTCACACCTGTCACCTGTCACCTGTCACCTCAGCGTTCAGTGAGTCATGCAGGACATATCACTCGACTTATGGAAATATGTCAACCTGAGACAATGCTATATAATGACTTAGCTGCTCTTTATTATTCATGGTGCACCCAAGGCAAAAGCGATTGAATGAAAATGACAGCATTCATAGATGGTGCCTGTGGTGGCTAATTTTAACACACTTGAAAACCTGCTCTGTGTAACTAGGATAATCTGATTACCGTGACCTCCTTCGGAGTGATGTCACCAGGCCTTTTGTGATCTGATAGGCTGTGCACACTGGTCAGTCCATGTCCCATCATGAGCTGAACTCACTTCAGACTTCAGCTACCTGCTTGCCAAAAAACAAAAGCGTCCACCTTGGTCAAGGTATAAGGATCAATTTTGAGGGGTGACTCAGCGCGGGGTAACGCTACACTACCTGATCACGTTCCCTGATACACTCCTGAGGCAGACGGTTACCAGAATCCAGTAGGAGTGACAGCCAGTGGCCAGCTCACGTGACCTGGACTCTGTTGTCAGACACATGCTTAAGTGGAGAGGAGTGCGGGATCCAGTTTTAACCCTTATTTCATGTTCAGATCATAGTTAACCATTTGAAACCATGTTTTACGAAAAAGTGGAACAAACAGATTTGACATTTACCTTAATATAACTCTGATATATATCCAGATCCAAGTGAAATTATTCTGTTATCATGGAAAAGCAATAACGGTTATCTTCTGATGAAGACATAAAGAAATTAAAGGTCAGGAATGAATCAAATAGTTTCTAATGTAAATAAAATATGAAACTATGGCATTTTAGAACATCTGTAATAATTCATAGCTCAATCACATTAAGGCATCATATTATTATTAGGTTACCAGGATTAAAACAGTAAACTAGGTAAACAGAAAACAAGGTGGTCTTATTTAGACTCCCATATGTCCAGCAGGAGCCGGAGGACCAATAAGGATTTGCTACCAAAAAAATCAATTAATTCATCAATCTGTTAATTAATTCATATTTTATTTATGAATTAATTCATATAATAGGTTTCGTAAGAAACCCAAAACTGGAGTTGAAATTACTGCATAGTTTTGTTTTTTGTAATTTTGATGAGGATCTATTGAAATATTCAGCATCCGAATTAAATAAAGATGTTCCAAGCCTGATCAATGTAATTCTAACCTTATTATATTTGATTTTACTCACTCTCTCACCGTCTATATCGCTTTATCCTGTATTCAGGGTCACAGGGGCCTGGAGTCTATCCCAGGAGACTTAGGGCACAAGGCAGGGTACATCCTGGACAGGGTGCCAATCCATCGCAGGGCACACTTACACACACTTACACACTACGGCCAATTTGGGAGTGCCAATTAACCTATCCTACATGTCTTTGAACTGTGGGAGGAAACCCACCAAGCACAGGGAGAACATGCATACTCCATGCACACGGAGACGGGAAACGAACCCGAACCCTGGAGGTGCAAAAAAACCCAGAAACCCCACAGGAAGGTTATAGTAATGCGAATAACCACTCTTCATGACCGTGATGAACAGAATAGCATCTCAGAAAGCACAATATGCTGAATCATGAGATAGCAGCGCTCCGCACTGAGCTCCTCAATCCTGTAAAACAAGATCAGAAATCGGAGCCAGCAGTGAGCTAGATCAGCTGAAGATGCGAAAAAGACTAGATGGCCATGTTTTTTTTTTCTGCTATACAGTTTCTGTAAGCGTGTACTCAGTGTAGCCTCAGCTTCCTTTTCTTTGTTGGCAGGAGCAGGAGGAGAACCTAAAGTGGTCTTCTTCTGTTGTAGCCCATCAGCCATCAGGTTATGTGTTGTACACTCTGACATGCTTTTCTGCCTTGCACAGTTGAAAAGACTGATTGTTTGAGATATCAGTAATCTTCCTGTCAGGTCGAACCAGTCTGGCCATTCACCTCTGACCCCTTCTCTGTCATCAGCAGGGCATTTCTGACTGCAAAATTAGTTGCATGTCAATAGGGAGTTTTAAAATCAAAGAAAATTAATAAAAACTCATTTTAACATTTCTAGGAAATTATTAGATTTCTAAGCAAAAATGTTATATTATACATTGCCAGTCAAATGTTTGGACATATACGTTCTAATTCGGCGGAATTGAGGTGGTGCACCTCTGGAGGATTCGATTCGGGCATCGGGTCTGTGTGCATGGAGTTAGTGGGTTTCCCCTGGGTACTCTGGTTTCCTCCCACATGTCTTAAAAGACATGCAGATCAGCTTATTGTCGTTCCCAAGTTGCCCATCGTGTGTGTCCTGCAATAGGTTGGCACCCTGTCCATCCAGTCTCCTGGGATGGGCTCCAGGCCCCCCACAACTCTGTACATGATAAGATGATTCCCTGCTACAGAGGACAAGTTCCAGCCTAATTTAGAGTAACCAGTTTCAGAAATCCCTAAATAACAGCACAGGGCCATTATGAAGGCTTTAAAGTGCAGAGCATAAGTAGTGAAGACATCTCAATATCAACTGTTCGAAGGAGATTATTGCATATTATAAATACTGTCGAAGGAAATAAAAATCTATACTAAAGACTTTAAAATTAGAACTACCGATTGGCTGCACATGTCACTAAACACTACAGGCTTCTACAATGAAGGTGTGTTCCAGCATGGGCAACACTCAGGTGGTAGGATTCCAGTTTAAAATGCTTGGTCTCATTTAACTATACCCACGCATGCCACAGGTACAGGTTAAGCAGGTCCAGAGCAATAAGAGAGCGATACAGCTGACAGGATAGAGGGAGAGAAAGCGAGTGAAGTACACATCCTGAGGCTGGCAACAGCAGCATAGCAACAATGATTCCTTTATCGCCCTTGTATAACAGAATTGGGTTTATAATGACACCAGTCACTCAGGCAGCTGGGGGAAGGGACGAGAAATTGAACGACGGATGGAGAGAACGTGAGTTACATGGAGTGGACCTTGTACCAATAAGAGACTAAATAGGACAGGGGACGTGTGTAAACCATGTGTGTGGGTGTGAGAGAGTGAAAGAGCTTCAGGGTCAGTGATTTTCAAAGGCACTGAGGTCACCAGGCCAGAGGGTAACCAGTTAAGCATTAAAACCAGGGGTGTGTCCATACACAATATGACAGAACGGATTAACGTTATGATGTTCAGGATGGAAAAACGGCATGTCCCTTATGTACAATATGTTGTGCATGCTGCAGGTCGATATTTTAAATGTACGTGTTAAAAATATAATTTTATTTATTTATTTATCTTTACACTATTTATTAGTGTTATAAGAGCACATTTATGTATTAAAGTGATGTATAGCTGATGATGCTCTTCCATACACACAGACATTGTGGCCTCTATACTGGGCTGTCCTCTCTGAGTTGTTAAATGAACAAAGAAAATGTGCTTCAATTTTCTCTAATGATACCTTGTTTTTGTTCTTTATTTTCTTTTACATTAACTTTCCTTCATTGCTCAAATGACTGTTACATACAGTATCTACTAACTAGCTTGGTTAGCCATTTAATATCCCACGTATTTAAATGATAAAATTTGGATCAATATGTTAGATGATGCTAAATGTATTCGATTTATTTATTATAATAATAAAAAAATAGAATTTGTTATTTATATACTTTAAACAAAACCTGCTCTATAATGATATGCACCATTTCAGTGTCCATGTAAACGAGGTACTGCCGGGCCACGCCTTGCCACTGATCACCAGAGCACAGCAACAAGCCACGAGAGGGTAACGTCTTATATGAGTTCATATAAGGGGCTTATTCTAATTAGCTTGTCTAAAAAATTTTTTTAAAAGGACAAAAAACAGGCTCAGGTAGTGTTCACACACACAGCATCTTTTGGAACGGCTCGCTCACGCACCGTTGGGGCCGGCGTAACACACTCGGAGGACAGCTATCCGCTCCTTCCGCTTGCGTGAGCTCACAGACGCCCCTGATTGGCTGTAGAGCCGCGATTAATGTGGGAGCACTAAAGTACCTCTGATCCCGCCCCTCTGAGAGAGCTCGGCCAATCCGCTCTCTCTAGACCGCCTGCTGCGAGATGTTACAGCATCACCCGGGAATCGAAGTTTTCTTCCATTGTTTTGTGTGTTAAACAGTAATTGTGAACTGTGTGCAGCTGGGAATTGTTGTGAGTGGGGGATTCTTTGGAAATAGTTGAAGAAATGTTGCTTTATGTCGGCACTAAAACAGTGGATCCATGTCATGTATGTAAGTACAGTACATAGCAAAGGAATGCATGCTAGTGTGGGTACGTGATGGCAAATTTATTTTAAGTAGGGGAGGGTCTTTACTCTAGGGGTGTAACTCAATGCATATGTACATATCAATATTTGCAATATACAGATCCAAACCAAAAGTGTTCTTTCTTTTTCCTTTTTTTTCTTTCTTTCTTTTGTTCTCTTTTGTGCTCGCATTACTGTAAAAACCTCCCACGTATCTTTTGTTCTATTCCATCTGATCCTGTCCTCATGCGCACCTTTCCTCTAGGAACCTTTTCCTAAAAACCCCTAATAGTGTTCTTCCTTCTCCTTATCTGTATTTGTATACATTTATAACGCATTGTCTGTGCATTCCGAGTAGTACACTTATATCCGGTTACCTTCTTTAATATGATTGAGTCTTACGTTATAATGAGATCAAATAGTGTGGAACATTTAGTAGGATGACCTATTGCACACTTAGAACTATTATAACGCCAATCATGCTGGAAAGAGTTTGTCCTTGACATGAACACCACGCTCACTGTAAACGCTTACAACACTACTTTATTGCTCACACAGTGCTTAGAAGTCAACCCAATTGCTTTGTGGTGCACTATTAATCAGTAATCGAGTGCATTCCTTTCCCTATGTGGCATTACTCAAATCCACTGATGAGGTTTCTCAGACAGAGCTGATTGTAAAAGCGCCACGGATTGTTTGCACTGTGGGTTGAATCAGTGACTCACTGCCGGCTCTCGCTGACGACCGCTCTGATGCTCTGATAAATCGTTTCGTTTCGAGCTTTGTGGCTTCGCCGACCCTGTGGGAACGAGGACATGTGGGTCACCAGGTGCTACTGTGACTGCTTCCCCAGTAACACAGCACACTAGATCTCCTTGCTCATTAGTATTCGTGCATAAATATAAATGCAGTACCGTGGAAAACAAGGAGGAGAATGACAGCGCCTCGTTCATCTTAAACGGACACGGATCAATGATTAGCCAGATTGAAATACTCCCACACACATATGCGTGAGACTGTGCGTGCACATGACAACATCTTAATGATTCAAATGATCAGATAATCAGTGCAGAAATGCGTCCTGTCCAAATAGTGCTCCAGAGATGGGAGGCACTGGTTCTATCACTAAATATACCTAATTTGAGGACAGTGTTTGATTAGTGCTTGTTATAGGTCTTTTGGTTGTGCTTGATCATGATTAGATAGTAGTGATGGCTATATTGTTTACATAGGCTGCACTACAACTTACTATAACCATAATGTAATTATGCCCTCACAGGTCAACAGCTTCACTTAATGCTCACATGACAAAATAACAGACTGGGGAAAATTGCGATCTCTGTGATTTTACCCGTGTCAAGGATGTTAGTACAAGAAACTGCTGACCGTATGGGATTTTTACACTCAACAGTCTCCAAAGGATGGTATGGAAAAAAACATAGTGCGTGTGCATGTGCGTGACAGTTGTGTGGGTGGAAACACTTTATTGATAAGAGATTTGGCCCGTAGAAAATGGTAGATTGTTTTGAACTATTCGGAAGGATATAGTAACTTATATAAGCACTCTTTGCTTATGTGGTGAACAGAAAAGCATCTCAGCATGCACAAAACATTGAACCTTATGATGTATATTATATCCATTCATCAGCCTTAACGTTAAAAACACTGGGATACATTAGGCAGCAAATGTCAAGTCGGTTTTTGTGTTCATGCGTTGGCCGAGTGGGAAAAATGTGCTTCTGAATCATTTTGACTATTTTGTGGTGAAAGGCGATTGGTTAGAGGTCTTGTGGTTAGAACCTACAAAAAGCAGTTTACGAAAGGACAACTGGTAAACCAGTGACAAGGTCATGGGCGTTCAAGACTCGCTGTCGAGTGTGGAGAGGAGGCTATGCTGTCTGGTCCAGTCGCACAACTACTGTAGTACAAATTGCTGAAAAAGTTAATGCTGGCTGTGATTAGAATGTGTCAGAACACACAGCTTGCTTTGTATATGGATGTGCATCCATAGCTTGAGTGCCCATGCTGACCCTTATACACTCCTGAAAGAGCCTACAGGAAGTATGTGTGCATCCGAACTGGACCATAATGCGATGAAGGTGGATCATGTTGTGCTTTACAGCATGTGAATAGCCGGGTATGTGTATGTGTCACTTTAATGGATAAAGGCAGCAGGGTGCACTATGGCAAGCCGGATTTTTGTCGTCCAGTTTTTTATTCTTTACATTTTTAAGCAATCTGAAATTGTCACAAAGCAGATTGATATCAGGAAGTTGATTTAGATTCCTTAAATGCAAGACAGAGGCTAGAGCAAGAGAATTCAAAGTAATCATGAAGCCCGTCCTGTGCTCATCCTATGAACCAGACTCCAAACATAACCCATTCTTTTCTGAGTAACTCGAGATAATAGGATTCTAAATCATACCAGTATACACGTGTGTTAAGTTTTAAAATGAAATAAAGGAAGAATTATTGCTTGATGTATCCATCGCACCTTGATACACTTACCGACCAGCCCTGAATCGCTAGACAGGGACAAACACACACACAGATTGCGTTTGATGTTCTCTGTTTGCCATATTTAAGCTTTTTGGCATCCTATACCTCAAAAGAACAGAAGTCATTAACATGTAAGTCATATGGAGAACCAAAGACAGGATAGGCACATTCTAATTTTTCAGGTAGACAAAAAGGTTCCAGCAGATACAGTATGAGCTATAGGAAGTATTTCCATACAAGGAATCAGGAAGCACCATGAGGGTGTTGTTTTATGGACATAAAAGATAAAGGCATGGAAAATCCACACAGTATCAGAAACCCTTACTAAGTGGTATCTGAAGTCTTTGTTTATGTGGTTTCTTACTTTGTCACAAACTTCGTGCAATAAAAAGGCTAAAAGGACATTCAAAGAAAGTTATGCTTGATGATAATGTAATTCATATGTTTATGTTTTAATTACATGTACATTCTCCAGTTTTTGTTTTATGTATAAATGGTATTACAAAGTGATGTTACACTGTAAGATTTTAGTTTTTCTAACTTCTTATCTATGTACATTAACCTCGTAGCTCCAGTGAAGAAATAACGAAGCAAGCTTCAGGCTCCAGAAATGGCAAATGGTCATGGCTAATTGAATACATGTGTGGCGAATGGAAATGCTATGTAAATTTTACTTTGGGCTAATTTTGTTCTTTAAATATCACATCTATATTTGTCATGTAGCATATACAAATATAACAAGCAGCACGTCATGCACACGCACAATATCTATCACTTTATGTCTACCAGTTGTCACACTGGCCATCACACAGATCAATAAAGAGATAAATCATGTAGCCAGAGGCGGCAGCTAGTGAACTAGTATTTGACACCATGAAAAGGAGGTAAATGCAAACACCACCACTTCACCGCTTCAGATTTTAACCGAAGTACCAAATAGTATCGGTCTACAACGTAACATGGAATTTCTCTTCAACCGTGTCATAAAGTCTGTGTGCCACCATGTTATTAAAGAATAACTGAAGCAGGCTTTCTAGAGTCCAAGGTTTGATCTCGAGCTCACATGACCGAGAGAGAAACAGCAGTAACACAGTGTAAACAGAGACCTTTATCCACACACACACACACACACACACACACACACACACACACACACACACACACACACACACACACACACTGCCCTTAACCAACTTCATGTCACCAAACACTCATACATAGTCTTTTATACATGCATACACACTCAGTGGCGCTCATATTATTACAGTGATAAGCACAGAACAAACAAAAAAGAATATTTATTAACTCTATAACACACAAATGCATGAACACACACACACAAAACACACACATTCATGGACAAAGAAAGTGATGCAAATGCAAAGAGTTGCCACAGCTTTGCACACACAGTGAGCTAGCATGGCACAGCATTGACGATCTCGGCTGAGTGATTGAGGGAAGAATGGCACGCGGGCAGTGAGAGGCGTATTGTTCCTGGGCAGCTGGAATCAGGGCACTGCTACACCGTGTGCCCTGGCACTACATTCTCCTGTAAAAGTCCACCACGCTCGGGCATGCTTACACTCAGCCATGCTAACACTAGTTCAGTGACAAGAAGACCCTCGTCTATATGAAGCCTTCATTGTCCTTATAAACAATCTCAACACTTAAACATAAATACTGTAAGGCTGTGTTTCTGTGTGTTTGTGTGTGTGTGTGTGTGTGTGAGAGAGAGAGAGAGAGAGAGAGAGAGAGAGTGTGTGTAAAACTGTGTGGAACTATCTTCTCACAACTAACAATAACTCTGTACACTACTTCTTACACTACTACTACTACTTTGGGTTTTCATTTTAACACTAGTGCCTGCTGTACTACATTTATATGGTGTCATAGTCACTGTGCTACCTTTTGCAATGCTAATAATTGACAAGCTGTGGTGCAATGCTAGCATTCCTTAATATGGATGTTTGGTTAGCAATTAATGCTAAGTGTAATTACAGTCCAAGGTTACTTATTTAGAGTAGATTTCCAACATAACTGAGAGAAATATTTATATTTCAGACAGTTTTCAGTGTTTTATTTTATACTCTACAAGACTTAGCAGTTACATTAGCTGTAGCCTTTAGCTTGCTTATTTACAGCTTGACTCACGAGCCTTTGCCATTTTAAAAGTGTAAACTGTACCAAGTAGGGATGGAAATCACCAGTCACCTCCTGATAGGATGTTATCACAATACCTTGGTGCTGATTTGATTAAAATAGCAATTTTTATAAATGTATCAATATTACATTTTACCCTGATATAGTTTTAATACATTTTTTTTTTTAAAGTTTAATGATAAATTAAATGTAGCTTTTTATAACATAGATTTTCGTACTGGAAAACCAAATGCTGCATTTAAACAATAAAAATTCTCAAATCCAAGAGTTAAACATTTAACTTTAAATTAAATTAAACAGAAAAAAGTCATAATTATAATCATAATAATTAATATTTCTAAACAAACGTAGCAAATAATTCACTCGTAAAACACAGGATGTAAAAATTTAAATAGTACAGAGTGCACCACCTGTAGGACGATAAAGAAATGGTGATGTTATATCTCGTCAATTGCTTCCAAAGTCTAAAAAGTCTACTTGACAGCGAGCACGTGGGTTAATTGGGTGTGAACACGGTGGCGCGTTCGTAAACTAACGCGGTAACTCTGGGCTTAAAATGCACACCATTTTTACTAATTAGCGCTCGTGGTTTTTTGAGACTGGTGTAAGTGGGTTTGAGACTAATTCACTCACAGAGTTTGTGGTAAAAAGGCAGATCGAAGGCTTTTAACACGCACAACTTTTAACAATGTAACGGCATAAAAATGTTACGTCACTCGGAAGCTTCTGCCCTTGGGACAGAATTGTTTATAATGAGGCGGATCACCAGAAAACCAGCCAACCCTGGTAGATTTGTCTATGAGTGATCTGTAAAGATTTCACCATGTAAACGAACACATGTTATTAAGAGCACCATTTTGAACAAAAGAAATCCTTGGTTCCTTATCAAGAAGGAGGACCCAGAGTGTACGTTAGGAGCACTGGGAACAATGCATGTTTGATAGATATCTTGGTTGAAAGTGACATGTTTTGTGGTTTCTTATTTTTTATCACCAATCCTACGATTGGTTCAAGATAAAACTACAGTACATTGGAAAGCCGGAAGTTTGAATGGACGTGTAAACTTAGCAAATGCTTTCAGTATTTTCACTGTTTAATGTACTTAACATTGTGAAAAATATTTTGCTATGCAATAGGGAAATATGGTCATGAAGCATATGCTGGATTCAAATTTCGATAGCTTATTGTCAAGATAGCTTCTTTAATACTGTATTACCCAGTGGCCATTATCTTGTCATATGGCCATAATCATGAGCACTTGTTTTAAGTTTGTCAATGAATATTTAGTGTTATAAGTTTTTATTTTGTATTCTTTGTACTTCTTGTTGCTTTCGCATTGCTTCGTTCCTCCAGTTCGTACTCCAATTTCATGTCCTGACTTTATTTTGATAAAAAAATTTTTTTTAATCTACTAAGTATAAATCTGCACTAACTGGAGTAAGTGCTCTCTTAAGTTTTTTGAGCAGGGTTATATGAGATACAGTACATACTCAATAGCTTCACTTCATTGGGCATACATTACTAGCACTGGGTTGGGCCTCTTTTGCCTTCAGAACTACCCTAATACTTTGTGGCATAGATTACAGATTCAACAAGGTCCATATTGGCATGATAGTATCACATAGTCGCTACTGATTTGTTATCTGCACATCCATGATGCGAAGCTCCTGTTCCACCACATCCCAAAGGTGCTCTTATGGATCGAGATCTGGATACTGTGGAGGCCGTTTGAGTACAGTAAAACTCATTGTCATGTTCAAGAACCCGGATCAAGATGATGCCCAAAAGATGGGCATACTGTGGTCATAAAGGGATGGAAAGGTCAGCAACAATACTCAAGTACTAAGGAGTGCAAAGTGTGCCAAGAACATATTCCTTACATAATTAAAACATCACCAGCAGCCTGAACTCTTGATACAAAGCAGGATGGATCCATGCTTGCAAGTGTCAAACTCTGCCCCTGCCACCTGAAAGTCGCAGCAGAATCATCAGGTCAGATAACGTTTTCCAATCTTGTATTGTCCAATTTTGGTAAGCATGCAAATTTTAGCCTCGGTTTCCTGTTCTTAGCTGACAGGAGTGGCACTCTGTTAGTTTTTTTTCC
>JAAGKR010007043.1:3431-39200 GCA_011419295.1 Clarias macrocephalus | reverse complement strand
TCTCTCTCTCTCTCTCTCTCTCTCTCTCTCTCTCTCTGTCTCTCTCTCTCTCTCTCACACACACACACACACACACACACACACACACACACACACACTCTCTCTCTCTCTCTCCCTCTCTCTCTCTCTCCCTCTC
Source organism: Clarias macrocephalus (assembly GCA_011419295.1). Lineage (NCBI taxonomy): Eukaryota > Metazoa > Chordata > Actinopteri > Siluriformes > Clariidae > Clarias > Clarias macrocephalus. The sequence goes on along the minus strand of JAAGKR010007043.1, from coordinate 39,064 downwards.
TCTCTCCCTCCCTCTCTCTCTCCCTCTCTCCCTCTCTCTCTCTCCCTCTCTCTCTCAGGCTTTGAGGGAGAAAGGTCTGGGTGAGATCACTACAGAGATCAGAGAGAACGCTGTCTTCTACTACGCTGAGGATTACCACCAGCAGTACCTGCACAAGGTGCCTCATGGTTACTGCGGGTTAAAGGGCACAGGGGTCACCTGCCCCTTCAACCCCAACAAGGACAAGCTGTGACTCGGGAGCATGTCTGCTTCTCTAACTCAGGTGTTTAAGAGATAAAGAGTGAGAGAGTGCGGGTGTGTGATTGCTGTACACTCTCTCAGAGTGATTATTACAATACAGGACATGAATGAATGATTATATTTTACATGCAAAATATTTACAATAAATCATAATGAATGTACAACATTTATACCTAACTTTACAAAAGTTACATGTTTCCAGTGTGAAATCATTTCTTACTTTGATTATCAGAATTGTCTCGTGACCTGATTTAGAAGTCACTCAGCATCAGCATCATCAGCTGATCGTTATTCATGCCAACATCAGCGTAAAAAAGTCATTACTGTGATCAAGATTCATTCAGTCGTGACTTTACCTGAATTCACACTTTTAGGTCTCGGTTAAACCTGTTACATCTGATTGTCTAGAATCTGGTTCTATCAATATTTTTAATAATGTTCAATATTAAATTCATCCCTCTGAAGCAGGTTTTGAATTTCAACCATATACTGTATGCAAGTTTGTAAAGTGCATTCAACACTACTACTTCTATGCTCTCGTTAGGAATTTCCTTTGAGAGAAATAAAGTATCTACTCATCTATAAAGAGATTAAGTTATTTAACAGGCCGAACTATTTATATTTAACACTGAACGGAGATCTAAGATATAATCCTGTTAGAACATGAGGATACCATGGAGCTACGGTGAACTGGATCGATTGAGTTAATCTCATTTAATTAATTTAATTACGCTAGGTTGATGAAGATTTCAGAAGCAACGTGACGCACTAAAGTAGAAAAATGTAGTGAGGTTTGATTGAACAGCATCAAATCTGCCTACAAATTTTCTCTTCAATTTTATTCAATTTTTTTTTATTTTGCTTTAAATATGTTTTTGACGTAGAATAATAAACCTAATATTCTCACTGTTCACTTTGCTGTTTTTCCCTTTTTTTTTTTTTTTTGCTTTAACATGTATGGAGCAACCAATCAGTAACTTGACAAAACGAGCATGTGCAGCTTTAAAATGGTACAAAAGACTTAGAAATCAGACTATAATCTGCCACGATGTAAGATTTTATTTATGATTGATTTTAAATCTGCTCAATAAATGATCACAATAAATTCATGTGAAATTCTCTTTTGTTTGGATTTATTTTTTTTATTTTTTTTGAGTGTGTGAGTGACATAGCTTATGTTGTCCACTAGATGGCAGCAGATGTTTGTTAACTCTTTGGCCAGATTCACAGGCTTTGCACTGGTCTGTTCCTGGACCTTTTTTTTTTTTCATGTCTCTTATTACTGAGGCTCTGATTGCATATGTTAAACTGAAGCTACCATCCTTGTATCTTCTGTTATTGGCCACTTTATTAGTTGCACTTATCCTAAGCAAGTATTTAATGCCCATGTTTAGTTATTGACAGGTGCAGTGAGAGTGTGTTATAAATAAGTTGATATAAGAAAATAATAAAATCATGTCTGATACTTATGTACTTAAATACTAAGGCAGAATATTTACATGGCTGTGTATGGAGAGTGAAAATGTAAACATGATGCCCTCTAGTGGCTGCCTGCTATATGATCTTTGTAACTCATCCACATTTATTTACAGCCAGTCTTTTCACTCTAGCTGTAGCTACTATTATGTATCTACTAATCAGATTTTAATGCTAATGGTTTTTACTTATCAGACTCGATCTCTAATGGTCTCTACTAAACAGATTTTAATTGTTAACGTTCTCATCTGATCAGACTCTAGGTTTAACAGCCGCTACTTCTGAAGCTCTAGCTTTAACGGTGTCATCTGATCAGACTCGATCTCTAACAGTGTTTACTCGAGCTCTTACAGTCTATATGGATCAGACTCGATCTCTACCGGTCTCTACCGATCAGACTCCACCTGTGAAAGTCTCTACTGCTTAGACTCTAAATGCTGATGCACCCCGTTCATTTGAAACAGAGACAAGTCATGCATCGTCTGAGTTGAATGACCAACTCAGTGCCTTGCTTTGCTCACGTAGCGTGCAGCGGCTTGCACCCAAATGTTGAAAAAAAAAGCTCAGCTTTTGAAAGGCCAATATAGGCGTCGACCAATCAAATCACGTTATGAGACCGTTCCTGAGAACACGGGGTGGTGACTCGCGTTCAGAATCAGAACAGAAAATGAACGATCTAGTGCTAAGGTAAAGTTGAACTTCTAATCCCACCCTTATAACTGGCAAAAACCACCAAAACACCCTCTTCTACTTGCAGTTTGAACTTGTTCTACTTTCTTCCCTGTTTAATTAGTAACTTCAGATCAGCATGGCCACTCAATCTGTGAACAGCCACACGGTTATAATAGTATTGATCATTGATCGGTTTGAGCAATCAGTATAGTAGATCAGAACCAGGAGCTTCTCGGGCCTGTTGCTGTGAAAGCGCAGAAGAAAAAAAATTCCAACCAAAAGACTTACTTTCGTGGAAGCCTGCATGTTTGGTTTGGTTTGTTTTCTTTTGTTTTTTCTTAACACATCCAGCTTGCCGATATGGGTTACGAACCGGGTGGGCGTCAGACAGACACCTTGTCCCACTTTCAATTTCTACCACCCGTACAGTATACACACCGGAATACTAAGCGTACTCATCACCACCTTGTCCACCACGTGTCGAGTTTGCTCTACGACTCGAGCTGCTTTTTTACAACAAAAAAAAAAATTCTCCCATTGACGCTGCTGATGAAGATGATGACATCATCACGTTATCTGTCATCGCAGACTCTGTACAAATCGCTCAGACCTGCACACGTTCTTGCACACAGTACATATTTCACGCAGCACCTGTGAGAGCAGACAGATTTCTGGGAAACAGCATATGCATGTATACTGTACACACACCCACACATTTACTCACTCTCTCTCACACACACACACACACACACACACACACACACACGTGAGATGTATGCGCACACGTCTCGGGAAGATTTAGGCTCGGGTACGGAAATGAGCTTAACACGTCTTCACACCTGCCTGTTTGTGTCGTGAAGCGAAGAGCGTTTAAAAGCATCTGTTCTGAGATCAGGATTAAAACACTGAATATTAGACCTTTTTTTTTTTTTACTCGACTATTACGTTACTGTACAACTACACACACACAGGTGGAGTCAAATCTAGAAAAAGCTTTTTGTCAACCGCAGTCTGATTTCCCTCACTCTATTTTTTCTCTTTTCTTTCTTTTCTTTGTGTCTGTCTCTTCCTGACACCTGTGTGTAGGTGTGGACCACACTGCAGGTGCTCTCACACTCTCTCTCTCTCTCTCTCTCTCTCTCTCTCTCTCTCTCTGAGGTTATTTTTGTATCACTGAGATATCAGATATCTGGCATTTCTCATTTGCCTGTGTATGCTTGACTTGCATGTGTACACGCCGTATGAATTCAGGTTTGATCTGGTAATATATTCTTGCCGTCTCAGACCAACATTTGTTTCAGACTTGGAGATAAATAACTTTTCCACTTTGCATCGATATTAAAGCTTATATCCTCCGCAGCTTTTTATAGTCTAATGTATATTTTAGTTTATTGCTTTGAATCAAACACATCAAAGATTTTCCGCTCGACTTTTATATTTTGCTCATTTTCCACTGACGTACAATACTAGCGCTCTGCTAGTCTGTTTTTTTTTTTTCTTTATCTACCTATCAGGAAATGTAACCATTACATAATCAGATAATAGTTTCTGAGTCAAACGCATAATAAAAATTAAAAAAAGAACAACAACAACATCATCATCATCATCTTCGGATCTTTGGTGTACTTTTGGCTTGCAGAAAAAAAGGCTTTAGCGTTTATGCACAGCACAGCGAAACAGCCTATGAGGGTCGTTGGAGTCAAATGAAGTCTTTTGATTGTGCAGAATAACAGAACACAGTTCTGAGTGTAAAAACTTCCTTTATTTCTCTATATAATCCGCTGCTACACTAATGCACTTATCCCAGTGTTTCACTAGCGCTCGGACACCATCAAGGACCCTGGAGACGGCTTCAGATCTGAAAACGCCGGCCTCCCAGGAACTCCTTTAATGGGTCAAACATGTGGACCAGCCGAGTTCCTGTAACTTAAAAAATTTTATGTAACTGATTACCTCAATTTATTTGAGTTTTGCCAACTTATTCGGGTTTACATTGTGGTGAATGATTGTTTGTAAAGTTCCCACAGACAGGTTGCATCAACCGCAAATTGGCGACAAGTTGTCCGATGATTTTCAAGAATCTGGTAGGTGTTTCCACTCGCTGAATGTTCACGAAAAAAACTAGCAGATGCGCTGCTGATGTTAAAGCTAACAGGGATTTCACTGAGCAATTACAAACCTGTAATAATAAACCCAGCATTGTCTATGACTATGACATTCAAGTCAGATCAGGACCTGTAATGAAATGCGTCATGAATGGAGGCATAAAAGCGTTTGACATTTACAGAAGACTTCAAGCACAGTACAGTATGGCGACGAGACTCTTAGCCACCGTTTGAACCGTGCAGGCGTTTTAAACAAGGCCGTCAAGGTGGTTCGGAGGCCACTGCACCCTGGGTTTGTCTGGGAACGTTGGCCAGCGTTTCAGACGTGAAGCAGACAGACGTGAAGCAGACAGACGTGAAGCAGACCACGGCTCTGGCGTACTGAGAAAAAACGTTCTACCTTAATGGTGTCCAAGCACTAGTGCAACACTGGGATAAGTGCATTAGTGGGGGTTAGCGGGGGGTTATATCGAGAAATAAACAGAGTTTTTACTACCTGTGTTGGGGGACGTTACGTTTTAAAGTAACTAATTACGTGACTAAATTACTGTCTTCAAAAAGTAATCCGTTACATTACAGCGTTACTCTCTGATAAAGTAACTAGTTCGAGTAACTTTTCCATTGCAGAAAATGAAAACTCCTTTGTGCTTCCTCGTGCATGTTGTTTTAGTCGAGACCTTTATAATTATTCTACCATCATCACTCAGTGAAGTTTGGCCCATAATCTGTTAACTACTAATACCCCTGTCTCAGCTACGCGGTGTCGCGCGGTGGCCGTAAGTACGGTTCATCAGGATTCACCGCGAGTGTCGGCGCTGTGATTAGATTTCCATCTTTCCGTGCGTCGGCCCTCACATAGTCAAACCACATAGGTGAGATATAACAGATATAACAGCAGGAATAAAAGAGGGGGGCGGGTCATTGGGGGCGGGGCTTGTAGGACGACTTTCTCACACACACACACTAATGGATTGGGAATGACTGCTGTCTGGCTCACGGATTACAGAAATTGTCTGAATAACGGGTTACATTTTTGAAAAAGTAACTAAGTAACTGAGAACTTGAAAGGCGGAGTGAACGCGTTAGATTACAGTTACAACACAAAAGTCACCCGAGTCCTCTAACACCCAACAAAATCCTGGTTTGACTTGAACGCCACTCGAAGAAACACAAGATAAAATTTTCACTAATATTGCCTGTTTACATCCCCATAATATATGTTGATCCAATTTGAAACTCAGGCATCGTAAATCACGTCACAGTCTTCAGTGCCCCTCTCATTCGTTCACACAGACCTCATCCGGGGTTCGGATATAAACTAGGATTTGTAAAATCATCCAGTCAAGATAAATGTCTTTGTCTGTCTCTTCCTTTCACTCTTGCCCTCCTTCCGTCTTCCTAATGCTCTTGTTATTATTTCTCTCTCTCTCTCTCTCTCTCTCTCTCTCTTCCTCTCCAGTGGTATTGGTGGCTGGGTGTCACACTGTGAAGGCAGCGAGTGTGACAGAGCCAAACTGTCCAGGTGCAAGTGTCTCTCCCATCTCTTCATACACTCACACACACACACATTCTGACGCATGCGGCACGGGATGAAGACAGTCAGCAGTTATTTCTGTGTTTCCTGTCTCTCTATCACAGGTGCAGGGGGGGGGGGTGTATGAGTGTGTGAGTGTGTGTGAGAGAGAGAGAGAGAGAGAGAGAGAGAGAGAATCACACGCATGCAGTTCAACCGGACACGATGACACACTCCAGCTTACCCAAGCAGAGGAGCGAGTGTGTATGAGGAAGATTAAGGAGGGGAGGGGAGCGGTGGTGCTGACTCTATTAAAGTGGAGGTCAAATGGCCGTAAAAGGAGACACTTATAAGAGAGAAAGAGAGACAGAGAAGAAGGGAGGTGGAGAGACCAACTGGTGCTACCCACCGCCCACAGTTCGCAGATGTGCTGTCCAGAAAACAGTAGCTTCAGTGGGCAATACAGAGAAAGCTGTGTGTGTGTGTGTGTGTGTGTGTGTGTGTGTGTGTGTGTGTGTGTGTGTGTGTGTGTGTGTGTGTGTGTGTGTGTGTGCACGTGCTTGTGTGCTCTTCCCACCAGCACAGCACAAGGAACTATGACAATGTGCACACTCAGACACTTAAATCTACTTTTCTATCGTAATTAGCTTTAATCTGGCCGTCACACGCATACACACACACACACACACACACCGAGTTCCCGCACACTTCCACCGGACAGTGTAGTACATCATGATAAGGTTACCGTATTTTGTCCAGAGCTACAAACACCCTGGTACAGTATATATATATATATATACGCCGTGATACTGTTGGTTAATGGGAATCCAGACTGATACACAGGAAGCCGTACACAGGTTATAAACAACTATCAAAATTTTCCAAAATAAACATCAGGTTATTTTGGTATTTCTAAACTCTAGTCTAAGGAGAAGTGTTGAATGATGAATGGCTGATTTTCTGTTGCGATGCTGGTTGATGACTCCACGTCATTTCATCTCAATGGACGTTTGCTTTGACTTTTTCCTGGTTCGAGGTTTGTAATTACAAACGGCAACATCAAGTCAAAAGCAGCATTTAGATGACGTGGAACACGTGCTGGACAGGTAGTTAATGACATCCTTCAAAACGCACTTATGTATGTGATTTAATATTAAAGTCTCAGGTTTAAACCAGTAAAACCACTTCAAGTAAGAAGTGTTGTAGGATTCAAGTCCAGTCTCAAATTTTGTTTTGTTTGTTTTTTTCTGTTTGGACATGGACTTGTCTCTGAGTTGTCTGAAAAAGGTAATTCCTTCTTTTAGTAGCCTAGTTTTTGGCACAGTGGAGAAATTAACCAAACTAGTTGAGGTTAAGACTTTTGAATTCAATTGTAACTTGGTCTCACATTCATTTAAACTTGAGTTCGACTTGGTCTGGCTTTCATTTGGACTTGATCTTTACTTGGTCACACTTTTATTTGGATTGGACCTTGATGTTGTCTTGATTTCATTAGGAGTTGACCTGGACTTAAATTTTCTTTCTGATTTGATCTTGACCCTGTTACGACTCTGGCCTTGGAGATGTATTGGACTTGACACTGGTGATACAAGGAAGTAATTGTTCAAGGTGATATAAATAGGCAATGCTTTTGGTTTCAAGTCGAGTCTCAAGATATTTTCCATTTGGACTTGGAATTGAGTTGATTTTGCAAAAATATAGTTTGATGAAGTAATTCCCCTTTTTTTTTTTTTTTTGAAAACAGCCTAATTATTGGCACAATGCACAAATGAACCAAACTGGTTGCTTTCAGGTGAACGTGAAGATCTCGACTTCTTCGACACTCAGATTCATTTAGAGTTGATCTTTACTTGGTCAGGCTTTCGTTTGGACTCAATCTGAACATCCTCTTACTTTCTTTTGAACTCTAACTAGGACTTGATCTTGACTTCAAACTTGATTTTTCTTTATCATTTGATCTTGACCCTATTATGACTTCTTGGAGATGTATTGGACTTGACATTGGTAGTACAAGAAAGTAAGAAGTATCACCTTTTAGATGAACTTGGTCTGAGATAGTTGGCAAAAAGTTAGTTTGATTAAGTTTTTCCTTCTTCTAGAAAACAGCCTAATTTTTGCCACATTGCACAAATGAACCAAACTGGTTGAAGTTAAGTCTTGTCCTTGATTGGACTTGATCTTAACTTAGTCTTGCTTTCTTTTAGACTCTATCCTACTGTAAGTTGGTCTCACTTTTATGTAAACTCAATCTTAACTTGATGTCCCTTTCATTTGAACTTAGATCGACTTGGTCAGGTATCTTGACTTTGTCATGATTTCACCAGGACTTGATCTTGACTTGAATATTCGTTCTGATTTAAACCCTATTACAACTCTGGCCTTGGAGATGTATTGAATATTGGGGGTCTTCAGCAGAGCCCCAACTTTACACCAGTGTTTGAATAATCTGATCTTTGTATGTTACAGTTAACAGAGTATTTTGCATGGAGAAAGAATTGTGTGTTGTTTTTAAGTGTTGTCTTATGGTGATTTTATCACGGTTAATGGAGTTTTTAGACACAAGTGAGCTGCAACAATAAAAACACAAGGTGTGTTTTGAAACACTGAAAAATTTTTTTGAGGGTGCGAGGATTGTTGGTATCTCAGTATTGTTTACTCGCAGCACCTTTGGCCTATTTCTTTTTGTTTTTAGTTAAGAGATGGAACACCCTGCTGCCAAGAGAACAATACAACCAGATATCAGCACAATGAGATGTTGTTTTGATGTGTGGTTACACAAGATTGAGTCGCAAATCTCACGAAAAACACACAGACTTTGCAGAAGGCTGCATGGTGCAGGCTGCAGAGGTGCGTGGGCGAACTGCACTGCGTGGGACATGTGTGTATGTATATTAGTGTGTATCTGTGAGTATGTGGGATGTGTGTGTGTGTGTGTGTGTGTGTGTGTGTGGGACAGGTCGGTTAGGGTAGATGGTGCACAGACTGCACCTCTGCTAAATGTTGATATAGCAACCATACACACACAGACTTGGAGAGAAGCCGAGACTCTTCATCATCAGTCCAAAAGTCCCAAAGAGTCCAACCTCACCCCCCCCCCCCCCCCCAAAGAACGCTTTTTTAATTAAATTGTTGAGTAGTTCTTATATGAAGCTGAACTTCATTTCTTATTCATATATGTACATTTTTATGCATTTATTTTAGTGTTAATTATTGCACCATAAATTCATGTATATATACACATAATATACATTATTGTCAATATTATAGGAACACTTCAATTTCTTAAGCTAATCTGTGTGTGATGTAATTTGTATTCCCCTACACAAAGTGGAGAAACAGAAAACAAATTGACTTAAAAGTTGATTTTTTGTTTGTCAATTAAACATTTAAACATTCAAGTATTTATCGCACATTAAAACCCATTAGACTCGAACAGAATAAAGTCCTAGGAAGAGACAGACAAGAGAGACAATCTGACATAAGGAGCTTGGAAGCTGACAAAAGAATATGAACATGAAGGGAATATCCTAGAAAAAAAAAAGTTTGGATTCATTTTCTACATTCTAGAACAATACTGGAGATTTTCAAAAATATGAAATAACACACGTCATTAGGTATTTAAGTAACAACAATCAGCCGGTTGTTATTTTAAGACACGTAGGTTCTGGAACAGTTCTTACAAGAACATTATTGTGTCGAGTGTGTTTCTAAACCCCATCGAGCTCCAGGATGAAACTGTCTCTCGTGAAGACCTTCCCAGGAAAGTGAGACCAAAACTTACTGCTGCAGAGGCGAAGCTCATTTAGAGTCACCAGCCTCAGAAATCACCAATTAACCTCAAATAGTACCTCAGACTAAAGGCGTTATGAAGACTTCAGAGCAGATTATTGTGTAGTTTGGATAAACGCCTTCAGTATTGTTTTACAGTGTAGAAAGAAATAAACATCAGGAAAGACCGTGGAGTTAGAAGTGTGTCCAAACCTTTAACTGGTACTGTATGTACATGCCAGAGTAAATAAAAATTTAATTTTGGTATGGTTCCTTTATAAATAAATGTACATTTTGTTAATTCTTTTGTGTTTAAATACTGTACAAGTTTTCAAAATCTAAATCCCAAAAATGCAGATTAGATTTTGGTAGGTAGCTCAGAGCTATGTGCTTTCCAAGAGATCAAACTAATACATTTTGTATGTTTTACTGCAATAGATTAGGTTTTTTTTTATTACTAATGTACTGTAAATACAGTACTTGATGTTTAGTACAGTATGCTCAGTGTAACTAATAAGTAATGTTATATCTTGTTAGGCAGCTCTGATTGGCAGTTGCTAATGAAAATGTAGCTATTTCAGAAGAACATACCTTTGGATGCGCTTGCGGTGGTGGGCAAAGTAATGAGACAAAAGTCAAATTTAATGTTTTAATGGCGTTCTGAATTATTATTTTTAAATAATATCGATCAAGACAATAAGAATATTTTGTTATTTTAGGCAATGAAATTGTTATACAATAATCAATATTTAGTATGTAGTCCTTTATTGTTAAAAACCTGTTGGATCCGGATGAGTCAAAAAGATGTCTGAAGTATTCTGGTGTGACTCCATGTCTGCTCGATCGCTTCCTGAAGATCATGGACAGTAGACGGGTTCTTAACCTCTCCTGCTCCAGAGGAAGAATCTCACTTAATTAAATTAGCCCAACTCTTAAGCCAGATAACCTACGTAGAATTAATTAGTAGAATCACCTGTTTTGTGCACAGGGAGAACCATAAAGCACATGGCATTACACATTGTCTGAATACTTTTTGCCCACCACAGTACAGTTAATATTTTGCATTTATTCTATTTTCCAGCAGGTAACTGCTTAGATACTGAATTTAACCGCTTCGACTCAATTTATAAATTAGAAATTAATTGACCAAAAAAATATATATCTCACAAAAATGACCATTAAAGGTTGAATTCATTTAAGTCTGATTGCGAAAATATAAATGACAAAAATATATACAGTACGAAAGAAAAATAATTAGGTTTTATCTACTTAAATCAAACACGCAAAATTCATATTCAACAACACATTTGTCAGTTTCTAAGCTCTGTTCCTATGGAGTTTAACACTGTGTTGTAGAAATAAACTTAAAAGTACTTCCTGTTATTCAAAGTCTCTGCAATAAATTCCATTCTCTGGGGAAAAAAGGGCAAATTTTTGACAGCAGATATCTGCAATGAAAAAAAGGTTCTTGCATAAAGGTGTGTGTATATATATTATTTATTTTTATTTTTTATAAACAGTCCAAAAAAATGACAAGGTGCTAAAAAAATGTATGCATTTTGTCTAAACCATTCAGGAAGTAACAAACTTCCATATGCATGCATACATAGATAGATTCGTATACACAGACACACATGAACACCAGAACAGACACTCCAGCAGGAAGAGAGTGGGTGTTTGGGAACAGCTGCATGGGAGACACATTGAGTTTGGTTTCCTTCAAATGAACACACACATACACACACACACACACACACACACACACACACACACACACACACACACACACACACACACACACACACAGAGAGAGATAAAGAACATGCATATATACATAATTGTTTAGGAGCAGCCTCAAACATGTTCACATCCTTACTTACGTCTCAGTCTGTATGTGCTGTATCTAATCTAGGTTACAAGAGCTAGACAGTTCAGTCGATGACGATGTAACTGTGCGCGCTGAAGGAGATGTAGCATGTAGTGATGTGCTATTGATGTATCATAATCAACATTAATACAGACAATGGGTCACATCAGCAAGTGTTAAAGAGGAAGCGCAATAATATGCATATACACACAGGTATATAGTGGGACGGTGTTTCATGGAAGGAAATGCACTAAATATGGAGGAGGTTTTTGTGAAAAATCAAACTTAAACCATGTTCCTAATCTGAGTAATGTGTTTTTCATTGTTTACTTGCAATGTGTAGAAATGGATCTCATGAAGGGCAGATTATCAGGTTCAACTTAATCCCAGCAAAATTGAACTGTTTTTCATTCCCATGATCTCTGCTTCGGTCACATGGACAATCAACTGTCCTTTTTTCGCTCACATTTTACAACATTAGAATGATTCATCCGTTTCTATCCACACAGTCCACTCAGGTGCTTCTTCACTTGATGCAACTTCTGGCAGATTTCTCCCACACCATCCCATTACTTCACTTCCTCCACTGGCATCCTGATTCTGCCCACATCAGATTTAAAACACTAATGCTTGCTTTCACAGCCCAAAACACCTGCACCACATTCCTTCCCATGCTGAGCACAGCTTCATGAGTACCACCATCTCTCAGGATACCAGGAAGACATGCATCAAAACTCTTGTCTCTTCTGGTATATACAGTAAGTGCTGAACTTCGCCTACATGTCCGAACATCTGCACTGTGAACCCTAATGCTCAAAGTAATTAAACATATTGAGGACTTTTAACTTAAATAATTACAATTAGTTCAGATTAATAGACCTTGATGAGTATTTAGACCTTTTTTGGTATTTATGAGTTTGTAGAAATGACACTTTTCAAGTTCGCTGAACAAATTTGATATTTTAAGTAACTGTAAGTACTTCAGTAACTGTCACCTTAAAGTTCCACCAACTTAAAATCTTTCAGACTAGCGATTTTGGGTCTGACGTCATCGGGGCAATAGGACACTGGTGGCTCAGTGGGAGGTGTTTCGTCTGTCATGCGAAAGGCCCGGGTTCGATTCCGAACGACTGGATGAAGTGTCCGTCCCAGACACAGATAAAATGGGAGGGTTGCATCAAGAAGGGCATCTGGTGTAAAACCTGTGCCGAGCTCGTGTGCGGACCGGATCGTCTGCTGTGGCGAACCGTTGCCGAAAGACCAACAGCAATTTATTTGATTTGCAACAACTAAAAAAATAAAGATAATTGCTCTTAAATACAGTAGTATGAGTTGGGCTATTCAATAATGCAAGTAAAGAACGATTAATATGACTGAGTACAACACATTGGAAGCATCATTACTTAAAAAAAATTATGTAACCGATTACCTCAATATTTTTTTAGTTTTGCCAAATTATTCAGGTTTACAGTGTGAGTCCCTGTCTGTCTCCAAACCTAAACACCTCCCTCTTCCTGAAGTACTTCAATTAGCACTTTACGTTTAAAGAATGTGGTGCTGGGGAGCTTTTCCTCCCATATTACCCCCTTTACAGACTAGACTAGACTTTTAGACTAATCATCTTCTTAGTCTGTGACCTAATAACCAACAATGCCAGAAGTGAATAACAGTGATTATCTTGTTACAATGGAATTACAACGTTAAGGGGTGCGATAAAGTAGGCATCAAGTGAACAGTCACTTCTCAAAGGTGATGTAAAGGACCTGAGTGACTTTGACCAAAGAAAAATTGTGATGGATGGATGACTGGCTCAGGGCAACTCCAAAATGGCAGCTCTTGTTTAATGTTCCTGGTATGCAGTGGTTAGTTCCTACAGAAAGCAGGTGACAGGGTCATGGACACCGCAGGCACACTGATGCACGTGGGGAGAGACGGCTAACCGATCCAAGAAAACATCTAATGTAGCACAAATTGCTGAAAGAGATTCACACTGACTCTGATAGAAAGGTTAAAGGATCTGCTGCTTATGTCTCAGTGCTACTGTAGATGACGCAGGTGGTTTGAATATCCATCGTACTCTGGAAAACGTATTAGATGTCACTTTGATTCCAATGTGAAAATAAGCAAAAATGTACAAAAAGGTCATTTTTTTCTGCCTCAAATATACACTTTGCACAACGGTCTTTATCTCTGATATTTCATTCGATCATCTATATTTTTGATTACGGAGCCCAATGTGGTGTCCAGTTCATGTCTGAAAATGATTCCTCGTGCTCCCAGAACTGCTTTCACAATTTGTGTCCTGAAATACGTCCCGTGCCATCAGGGAAGAAAAACTCCATAGATGTGATAACCTGGTCAGTCAGTACATTCAGGTTGTCGGCTGATTTTATTGCCACATAACGTTGCTGAGTCTAGACCTGAGCAACTGAAGCAACCCCAGATCATAACACTGTAAAAATATAATCTATACACATTTTTACTTGCTCCTGAACATTTCCATAATCTTCTTTTCATTTTGTGAATTGACCATTGTTAAAAGCGCTATATAAATAAATTGATTTGAATCGAATTGTCTCCAGAGGCTTGTACAGTGGACACTATGCATCGCTTTATGCACTTCCATTCTTACCCTGACACGCCCATCACTCTGGAACAGGCTCGATCCGGCCTCATCAGACCACATGACCTTTTTCCATCGCTCCAAAGTCCGAACTTTATGCTCCCTAACAAACTGAAGCCTTTTTCTTGATGATTCTCACCAACAAGTAGTTTTCTTATGGACACGCAGCTGTTTAGTTTCAATCCTGTGAGTTCACTAAATCACTAAAATGATTTTAGTTTCACTATTAAACTATTATAATCACCATTAAAAGAGTTTATAGAAATAGTTAAAAGGCTAAAGATAAAAATAATCACATGCACTTTTCATGTAATCAGTGATATTATTATTATTTCAGGTTGAAGACCACGTACATGTCTGTCTGCCTTTCTGTACGAAAGAACTCTCTGCCTAATTTATTGATGATTACCCATAAATATCACCCGCTAGATGCTGTGAGCTAATGTGGCGCATGACTGCTTATAACATCTTTTCTACTCAACATTTTGATTGAATTTATGGCACAAGGTTTAGTTTTCGTAGTGTACGCACCATTTTCAGAGTGTGAGCCATGAGTCATGTTGTCGTGTGTGTGTGTGTGTGTGTGTGTGTGTGTGTGTGTGTGTGTGTGTGTGTGTGTGTGTGTGTGTGTGTGTGTGTGTGTGTGTGTGTGTGTGTGTGTGTGGAGTGTGCTGGATTTGTAGGTGCATTACAGTCGTTTCTGTGTCTTCTTGTAATACACCGTATAACCACGGCCACCATGAGGGGGAAAAGCGCTGAATGAGTAAAATAAACCCGCTACGTGCGGTGACGTCCCTTCGACTCAACATTTTGCTTTCATTTCTGGCGCAGGTTTAACTTCAGGCAAATACCGATGGACTTGTAAAGTGTCAGCAAATTCTGTTCAGGCAGTTTTGCGTGATACTGTGAGAAATTTTGCTGGACGGACAGACAGACAGACAGACAGAAGTTTTTTTTTTTTTTTTTTGAGACAGTCCATTGTATGAAACGTACATTTGGGTACAGACAAAAACTTTCTTTTATTTATATAGATTTTAAGTTTTTTGTGATGCTAAGACAAAATCGGATGGACAGACATACAGATATACAGACATACGGACATACAGACAGGAGTTTTCCTGAGACTGGTTTTGGATCCTCCATTGTATGAAACATAAAGATTTAATTGATTTGAAAGCTTTCATTCATTTCTGACCGATATACAGAAAAAAACTTTCTTTTATTTATGCAGATTTCCACTGTCGGTTTTTTAGCCTGCAACTTCACCAAGGTTCTCTGAACACTTTCGTCCATCGTTGTCAATTTCTTCCATGAGGTTGAAGGTACAGCACTGTCACTCCAGGTTTAATACTGTGTTGGACCGTTCTTAACCCAGTTCCAGTCATTTTAATGTTTTCTGAGTCCAGTAATTTGACCCAGGCAGTGTACTTTGACTTTGTCTACTTTAATATTAATTTGTTAAGTTGACCTGCTCTACCTTACTGTTACTAGGTTCTACCAGCTTGGCCAACATGACCTTGAACTTTTTACAAAAGTACTTGTGTATTCCAGTACTGATGCTGGGTAAAGTTATGTTGAGGACACAATAAATACATTTGCTTTATGGATATACTGTACATCAAAGCTGCCAGTTCATTCATTCATTCATTCATTCATTCATTCACTCGTCAAATGTTCATTTGTTCGTGGTAGTTGAGTGGCCTGACTCAAAAAGTACACGACAACTGAAACCACACCGCTAACTGCCAATACGCTTTAAAACTCAGAATGACTTTCTGTCTCTGATGTCTGAGATACAGGTGCTGCATTTCTCTGAACTGTTTATAGCAGAAGCACAGCTCACCACTGCCCTCATACACAGATAAAGAGATACACACACACACACACACACACACACACACACACACACACATACACACACATAAGATAAAGGAGAATCTTCAGTACCAAGCTATTTTTTCCCCCCTGACCTCAAAAAACATCCGGTGAGATCTGCTGGTCTGACATCGTGTAAATGGAAAAGTTAGAGGTGAGTGTGTGTGACCGCACGTGGCAAAGTTTGAAGTGCACATCACACACAAAAACACACACCTCTACGCTCTCTGTTGTGGTTGGCGTCGCTTAAGTTTCCATTACGCCATAACGACATTTGGCCAAACGTCTTTTCTTTCCAGGTGACTGCTTCGCTCTAATTGGTCAGCGTGTCTGCTTGATGACCGACGGCCTAGTTGCTTATTTTCTCAATTTATACTTTTTTTTTTTTTTTTGTACAAGACAGGAAACATGATTATTCTCATACACACATTTCTCACCTTATCACATTATCTACCCAGAGGAAGTATTGATTCTAGGAGCTTTATTTTCCCCTTTACTCCGCCTATGCATTACTGTATTTGTATGTCTGTGCGTGTGTGTGTGTGTGTAAGTATGCATATATATATATATATATATATATACACACAACCCTGCAAACATCTAGACGTATTTAATAACTTGAAAAGACTGAGCATCGACATTTTTCGGGGTATATTTTTGGTAATGTGTGTATGTGCCCTGGGCTGCTGGGTCTATGAGAAATGCACAAGAGTGTGAGTGCTGTGGTAAGCCGCTGACAGAAATAGCTGATGTACATTTGTACACATGTGCGCGCGCACACACACGCATGTCCTGGCCTAGCTCTGATGTCTGATGTGGGTGAGAATTAGAGAGAGTTGGGGGAAATTCAGTTGTTTGTAACTAAAAGCGGAGAATGAGTAAGTGCACCCTTTATCATGCACACTTTCTGAACATCTTTCTCATGAGGAATCGAATTTCCCTAATCATACGCTGAACTGTTATCTCTGTCCTAATATGTTAAAGTTAGTGCTAGTATGCTAACATTGTATGACTTTCAGTATCACAGACAAGTACTGCACACTGTTAAATAAATAAATAAATAAATAAATAAATAGACAGTGATGTGCTTACTATCTAAATCCAGTTTAATGCCATTGTGACCAAAAAGAGACAATCATGATTTTTTTTTTGTAGTGTGAGAAATTTTATTAAATTTTTTTTTTATATATATATTTTGGGTTTTTTTCTCCCTAATTTAGTCGTGTCCAATTCCTCCCCGTCACTAGGGGGCTCCCACATTAAGGCTGCTACTACCACTCAGCCGGGAGGGCCGAAGACTATCACGTGTTTCCTCCGAACCACGTGACGCCAGTTGACCGCCTCTTTTCGAACTGCTCGGGGGCGGAGTAACACACTCGGAGGACGGCGCTATCCGCTACTGGCTGTAGAGCCGTGATTAATGTGGGAGCACTAAGTACCTCTCATCCCTCCCCTCTGAGAGAGCTCGGCCAATCAGCTCTCTCTAGACCTCCGGCTGCGAGAGGTTACAGCATCACCCGGGAATCGAACTGGCGATCTCCGGATGATGAGAAATGTTATAATGAAAATCTAAGTGTGTTCAAGTCAAAGTGGGACTTTTAATTGTACAGAATAACAGAGAGTAAAAACACTTTTTATTTCTCGATATAATCTCCTGCTACACTAATGCACTTATCCCAGTGTTTCACTAGCACTTAGATACCATCAAGGTAGAAGGTTTTCTCAGTACGCCGGATCCATGATCAGACTGCCTAGTTCTCATCTGAAACGCCGGCCTCGCGGGAACTCCTTTAATGAATGTGGAAATGTCTTGGAGCGAGCTCAGGACTGTATGGGGGGATGCGGCAATAACTCCCAACCAGGTTCCTGTAATGTACAAATGGTGTTGGTGAAGGTAGTGTGTGTACAGTTCCCACAGACAGATGAGTCTCTTCCTTCCACAATTTAGAAGGATCAGGCGTTCCGCTCGCTGAAAATGATCTGTATTCAATAACCAGCCCTGATAGAAATGAGAAGGTTACATCAGGAGGTTTAACACCAGTGCCGAGTCTGCAGTGGCAGCCCAATAATGAGAGCAACAACAATATACTATATAGTTAATTCTACATGCAACCAACCACCTAATAATACCAAAAGTTACAAGCAGTATGAACCACCTCACACTCCCAGAGTTCCCAGTTCAGTCCTGAGCTTGGGTTTGTCTCTGCTTGTTTTTACCACCAGGTTCTATGGTTTCCTCCCACCTCGCAAAATTATAATATTCTAAATTCCCCCCGGTGCAGTGTGTGTAGGAGTGTGTATAGTGGCCTCGGAGAAACTAATGTTCTGTGTAGGACGATCCTTTTTTTAATTCTAACGCTGATTGTTGGTGTTATTTAATTTAACATGAATTCATGCAATTTGGTTGAATTTATATTGCATGTTTAACAACTTACACTGTCACAAAGCGGCTTTACACGTATCTGGATATGCAGTCGACCAAAACATGGTATTGGTGCTAGAAAGTGTCTCACCGTGGTGTAGTGTCTGTAACTTTTTTTTATTGTTCAAATCTTTCAATTATCTTCATTATCATCCAGATATAACTTGGCCAATTTAGATTTCACAAAACTGTAAAGATATAAAATGTAAAGATATCAATCTGAAAAAGTGTATTATACTAAAATGCTAAATGGTTAAGATATTGCAACATTTTTTTTTTATCTTTAATTTTGTACTTTAATTTAAGCAACAATTTTTACAGGTCGTATGCTTCTTGAAGCTTACACCATTTTTAGTATAAATACTCATAAAGAAATATGAATAATTTACATTTTAAATGGTTATTATTTGAAGCGAGACAGTATAACGCTGAAAAATGGCCATTTTGGGGACACATATAAAATTATCTCTCCAAAACGGCTGAAGTTAACAACTTGAAATTTTGAGGGAGGCAAGATTGGTCATGTTGCATGTAGCTTCTTTGGCACTCATATTTTCTGTATTATATGTATAACATAAAAAATTAAATAAAATCAGCACCTATGCTGTGTTTTGGCCGAGTATATCTATATTTAGATTTAAAACTAAGGAATAACGCCGATGTCCTATCTAGGACACATTCCTTCCTCACACTGAGCGTTCCTGCTCCACATCCATCGTCAACCTGATGACAAAGAACAATGCTGTCAATGAAGATGAATGACTGAATGAACAATCACACAGGAGTAACAAACCTCTCCGAGATGTAAATTCAGGTGGCAGTGATGAATCTCATGGCCACGCCCCTGATGCATGACTAAGATGGTATTTATAAGTACTGAATGAAAATCAAATTGTCGCAGCTGCGTTATAAGATGTTCCGAGTGAGCCTTGTGCACTTAAAATTGTAGTAGAATGCACTCGGAAATATCGTGTCACACTTTATCTGTGTCTGCAGTTGCTGTTGCCAGGCGTTGGCCTCGTGGTGATAGTCTCCGTGGCGACAGCCTCCAGGCCTTGGTCCCCACGGGGACGGGCACCCTGTCACGCTGGCACAGTGGCATCATTCTAAAACGGGTATTAGGCATTTCCTGCTGGGGCCGTTGGTGGGTGGAAGTGTGTGTATATGTGTGTATGTGTGTGTGTGTGTGTGTGTGTGTGTGTGTGTGTGTGTGTGTGTGTGTGTGTGCGTGTGTGTGTGTGTTGGGGTGGAACGCACCTGGCTTGCGCAGCTGTGGGTCCCCTAGCAGGGGGGGAAAGGGAGGAGGCGAATGAGGCTCGGCACTGTTACACTCAACGAATGTGTGTGTGTCTCTTTATATCGTCTCTTCTTTTTTTTCATTAACTAGGCTATAATCGTACAAAAGTGTTTTTTTTTTTAAGATATATAATTTCCTGACAGATGCATGTCAGCCCAAATGCTTCTGAGGGCATTTTTGAGGAAATGATGCACTTCAGGTTCTTTACAATGAGTCTTGGAGGCTAATAAAGTAGCAGCCTGGCATAAAACTGGCATTAACTGTTTTATACGTCAGGATTTGTGTTCTTTTTTTTTAGCATTTTATTTAGATTAGTTACATTATTGTTAATTTAATCTATTCCGCTGCAAACCCTGTGTGAGTGGTTCGACCTCTTCAGCATCACCTTATTATTCAGTGGTCAATACCATCATTTTCCTATTAATTGAACCAGATGATTCTAATTAACACCACTCTTTAGCCAATTAGGCTGGAACTACTTAATGACGTCACATGTTTTGTGCACAGGGAGAGCTATAATGCATGGACTTCATTGTAGTGCCATTTACTTCACCTTAAACAGGATCTCACATCAGAATGACCGTTTCTGTCACTCAGGACGTTCCTGTTGCATTTCTCAATCCAATCCCAGCTCTGCTAAGCTGCCACTGTATAAACATGATGCATAAATATAATCTCTAATGATGCATGAAAAAAGAAACGTGTCCCTGCATTGTGCCGCCTAGAATTTGACAGAATTATACAGTAAATGAAAGTGTGCCATTACATTTTTAATAATAAGAAATAATACCTAGTTTTACACTGCTTTATAGAGAAATGTTTACATTTTTTTTTTCAGTTTGAATTGTTTACTTCAGTCAAGACAAATAGGTTTTTAGGTTCAAACAGTTAACTTTACGCTTGACGTTACTGATCGGTAGATTGATGGTTTAAGCCCCAGCGCTGCCAAGTTGCCACTGTTGGGCCCTTGAGCACGGCTCCTAACGATATCTGCTCCAGGGGGCGCTGTATCCTGTCTGACCCTGCACTCTGACCTTAGCCCTCTGACTGGGATATCTTTTTTACAATAGATCATTTTACTGTCCTGTAAAGGTACATGTGACCAATAACTGAAACTTAAACTTCAACTTCTTCATTTAAAGGTGTTATTTTTACTATTATTATGTTCATGGAATTAAATTGTAATCATTTGCAAATTGTTGTAGGGTAAAAACACTCCAGGATGTGTTGAAAAATCATCATCATCATCATCATCATCATGGTGGCTTACTGGTTAGCACTGTGGCCTTTCACCTCCACGGTCTGGGTTTAAATCCCGCTTCGGGATCTGTGTGCATGGCGTTTGCATGTGCTTGGTGAGTTTCCTCTGGGTGCTCTTGTTTCCTCCCAAAGTCCAAAGACATGCAGATTAAGTTCATTGGCATTCCCAAATTGGCCACAGTGTGATGGACTGGCACCTCATCCAGGGTGTACCCTGCCTCATGACCTACGTCTCTGGGAATAAAGCAGTATAGACAATGAGTGAGTGAGAGTTCCTTATAAGTTCCTAAGTGTTAAAAATAATTCTGCTTCATGTCAGGTTACATCGCATCAGTCTCATATACCTCTCGTTTCCTTTAGCCCCGGGACTTTGATTATTTCTCCATAAAAACATGTTCTAATATCTTTTATCCATTTTACACCACAACAATTTGTCAAAGTTTACATTATTTTTCATGACTGACACGTCACACGTTCTGTCCATTTAATTCCGAATTTAGCTTAACACAAGCCCGCTTCTGGAACCAACTTTAAACAATAATTATTTCTTAAGTTAATGAGCAAAAAAACAAACAAACAAACAAAAAAAGCAGCCTTTCATATTACTAAAGAACCTCCCTATGGTGGCGGACTGTTATAAAACACTCACACTGGAGACTCCTTACATATATTTAAAATACTGTATATCTCCGCTTCGAAAAAACTTGATGCATTTTTATAGTTAAATAAATAAAAAATCAGGGTTTTAAAATCCTTTTACTATTGGTTGCAGATGACGTAGAGTACTGTACCTACCATGCAAGTCACTGTAAACAAGCTGTTACTATAGAAACAATATCATATTAAAATGAGCGCATTAGTATAAACCTGGGGTTTGAGTTACAGCTGGAACAGCTGTCAGAGCTACTGTTATAGAAAACACCTCCTGACCAAGCACTCGACAGGGCCGTGATGTAATATATCGTAATATATTGCACTGATTTTACATTCTAACATGTCAATAAAGACTTCATCACGAGGATGAGGAGGGAACCTGCGAATGCTGAATTTGAATTCTACATCTAGAATCCTGTGCCATTTTGTCTGACTTCTATGGGAGCTGATTCTTCCAGCGCGTCCCGCTGACTGCCATTATCAGAGCAGATGTTCTTATCTTAACACGTTAGCCTACACTTTCCCTCATCAGCCCCGCTAGCTCCGAGTCAATTGCCCTGCTGGGAGCTTGAAAAAAAAAAAAAAAAAAAAAGTCTCCCACTACCACATGGCTGCCTATTCAAGCCCTCGGCGGATCAGTTAAACGTATTCGGCTGCGGCGTGCACATGTGCGAAGCCTTGAACGTGGGTATAATCGCAGTATTCGCTTGCCCCGTGTGTAATTACTTATCTGCAATTACTGCCTCTCACTACACAGTTCCTTCCACTGTGCCATCTTTTTTTTTTCCTCTCCTGAAAATGCTACAGAGCTATTGCTATATCTGAATTAACCAGCTGAACCCTTGTGTTTGTAGAATTGTAATTTTGACCTTTTGACATATATTTGTGTCCGTGTGTGTGTGTGTGTGTGTGTGTGTGTGTGTGTGTGTGTGTGTGTGTGTGTGCAGTTCCCAGGTGTCTCTACAGAGGGAGCTTTGTATCCGAAAGTCTGGAGTTGTCTGGAAAAATGCTGCCTCAGGCATTGTGTGTTTGCGTGTGTGTGTGTGTGTGTGTGTGTGTGTGTGTGTGTGTGTGTGTGTGTGTGTGTGTTTGTCAAATGCAGATATACAATCCTATACAGTTCACAACCTCCTCCTCCTCCTCCTTTCCATCCCCGATGCCAAACATTCATTTCATACATCGGCGAACACTCAACGAAACATCCTCCGGGGCACATCACATGACTGGGTCAGAGGTCAAGGGTCAAGCCTGACTGTCAGCCTGATTGTCACATGTCCCAGCTGACTTTGTTTGTCCCGGACTGTTCTATCAGAGGTTAAACACTTATCAGCTCTCATAGACAGTAGGAGAGAAGCATGCTTCGCCAGCCATGCTTACACCCTCCTCACCAGCGAAGCGCGTCCAAATGTTCTGGATTAACCGGGATTGTTTAGGGGAAGAGCTGAGAGCATCCAGGGTCAGACCCAAGGCTAAAGCTCTACTATCTAGATCATTTTTTAACTCAGCCGCCTTGAAGGGGTTTATTTCTGGAGTTGATTCACTTCACGTGGGCTGAGCGAGAGAGAATTCTTCGTTATGTTTAATGATATTAATGTGGCGCTTCTTGTTGTGTTACTCATTTACTGGTTTCAAGGTCTATTGTCGATTCATTCTGTGGATAAAAAAAGAAGCATAGCGTGTCAGAAAAAACAAGCTATGCTTTTCCCTGACCTTAAGGAATGACCCAGAGTGAGAGGGAGCAAGAGAGAGAGATTCAGAAAGAATGCAAAAGTATAAATATTCACATGCACATCTATATATACTGTACAGTGTAATGAAACTGTAAAGTTGGCGTGTCATTAAAGATCAGGGCGGATTGGGGGCGGACATAAGATCAGGATGGTTTTGGGGATTTTTGTCTGTCTGTCTGTTTGTTTGTGCAGACATCATGGAAAAACTACTGAATACATTTTAATGGGGTTTTGACAGGTGTATTTGACCGAGCTTGAGGTAACATATAGATTTTGTTTTACTGCAATCAACCCAGTGGAAGAGAAGATATACTACTTAAATGGAAACGCCTTTTTATTATAAAAAAATCTACCTTGAAAAAATCATTTGATGCTGTAACCTCTCGCAGCCGGAGGTCTGGATAGAGCTGATTGGCCGAGCTCTCTCATAGGGGAGGGATGAGAGGTACTGAGTGCTCCCACATTAATCACGGCTCTACAGCTCATGAGCTCATGCAAGCGGAAGTAGCGGATAGCGCTGTCCTCCGAGTGTGTTACTCCGCCCCAACGATGCATGAGCGAGCAGTTCGAAAAGATGCGGTCAGCTAGCGTCACGTGGTTCGAGGAAACCGGCTGAGTGGTAGTAGTAGCCTTAATGTGGAGCCCCCTAGTGACGCGGAGGAATTGGACACGACTAAATTAGGGGTAAAATCCCAAAAAATAATAATAATAATTCACAAATCACATCTACACATGCAATAAATCACATGCACATCTTACATACTGTACAGTGTAATGAAACTGTAAAGTTGGCGTATCATTAAAGATATTTTGAAAAAAATGATTTGGGCGGACATAAGAAGAGTAATAGAACACATCAAGATGATTTGGGGCATTTTTGTCTGTCTGTTTGTTTGTGCAGACATCATGTAAAAATTACTAAATAAATTTTAATTGGGTTTTGACAAGTGTATTTGACCGAGCTTGAGGTAACATATAGGTTTTGTTTTATTGCAATCGACCCAGTGGAAGAGAAGATATACTACTTAAATGGAAACGCCTTGATATTATATAAAAAATCGACCTTAAAGACATCATTTGTTCATCTCAAAATTCAACATGTGGCGCTGTACATTTTTTAATACGCGCTTATGAGCCTCTATCTCATCTTTCTATTCACCACTATATTAATGTTTTTCTCAGTAAAATGCTTAGTGTTGATTTAACACTTTCAAAGTTTATTTGACTCATATAAACACTTCTGGGTGTTAATTTAACACCCTAAGGGTTTATTCAACACTGGGGACTGTTTGTGCTGTGTGGTATTTCCAGCAAAATCACAAATATGTATATCAAATTTTGACCTACTCAGAACAATGCAGCCAAGTAAAGAAGCTGGAATCACGTTTCATGAGTAAGTAGACGTATCCATCCATCCATCATCTATACCACTTATCCTGTGCAGGGTCACAGGCGGTCTGGAGCCTGGATCGGAGAGCTGACAGCGTAAGGTGCCATTCTAACACACACACACACACACACACACACACACACACACACACACACACACACACACACACACACTGTGGGCAAGTTGGAAATGCCAACCAGTCTACACCATATGTGTTTGAATTGTGGGAGGAAACCCACCAAATACAGTGAGAACATGCAAACTACATGCAGATAGAGCTGAGGTGTGATTACAACCCCCAACCCTGAACGTGCGAGGTGACACTGCTAACCACTAAGCAACCGTTTTTGTCCTTTTTTTTAATTATTCTTATTAGTAGTAGAAGTAGCAGTAGGATTTTTTTTTCCCCAATGGTATACTCATGCTGCTACAAGTTAGGTACCAAGCTAATCTAGTCTCGAGTAATACAGCTTCCATATTGGGCTGCATCAAGCAAAGAAAACAACTAAGGGGATTTGAAATTACTGCGTTAAGAATCCTTGAACACATTATCAAACCGTGAACCGTCAACTTTTTGGAGGAAATGTGGTCGGGAAAATAAATTATGATGAAGATCACGTAAACACTAGGTAAAAAAAAAAAATCAAGAGTTGAAAATTTGAGTATTTCCATATGAACACTATGTGATGAGAACTCACAGGATTGGGATTAAACAGCTGTGCGTCCATAAGAAAACCTCATTAGTGAGACTCGACATATTCAGCACTTTGTTTTTGTCTGAATGAACTGGATTTGATTGACACTCCTGTAAATAACGCAACTACACTGCTATAAAAGACAAGTGACAATACTTGGTGTTTCTTATTATTAGATCAACCACATATAATATTATTCAACCTACATCTAGACAGTTTCTGGACTCATTTCAAGCTTATTCTGTTGGCCAATGCTTCCAAATCTTTCACATAAAATGAGTTCTGCAATCTGCCAATAAAAGAAGAGTAAAAAAAAAAAAAAACATTGAGAAGTAGCTTTAATAATCTTATATTTACTCTGTGTAGTTATATAATAGGACGTTTAAAATAGATTTGACGAATTTCAGAATTCAATATAGTTCACTGCCGTGTTTGTGTTGTGTCCGTGTCCAGAAATAATTTTTATTTGATATACAATCTATATACATAAAGAAAATGTATTTATTCATTTATTTGCTTAAATACGTCTGTGTGCTCGATAAGATGATGGCGCTAATGTTCTCTACAGTTTTTTTTGTTGTTGTTGTTGTTGTTGTTGTTATTTTTTTTATGATGGGAAAATGAAATTTGTTGAAAAAAATCCTACTTCAGGTGAGAAATTTAATGCAGTACAGAGAAAGGAAGGAGAAATCAGGAGGAAAGAGTGACCGAGACCCACTCGTGCGTTCACCTGCGCTGTTTTAACACCAACGACTCCATATTTTCTCCTGGACAACCTTAAAAACTGTCCCATGTTTTAGCTACATTTTGGAGCTGATTATGCAATTCTGTACACAATGAATGCTGTAAAAAAGAGAGAGAGAGAGAGAGAGAGAGAGAGAGAGAGAGAGAAAAGAAAAGAATAACAAATCTGGATGATTTCACAAGCAGTTGGCACCCAGCATGCTTGCTTCATTTATATAAGGGTTTGTTGCACTTGCCGTGCTTGAGTAAGATTTTCTCACTCTGATCTTAACAACCTTCTCTCTCTCTCTCTCTCTCTTCCCTTATCAGCAGAACCCTGCTAGGCCCCCGAAGCCACGCTAGACTGTAACTCGTATCCGTTCATCCGTGCATAGATCCTCGTTTCACGGAGAGCAATTACAGCAGCCAAATGTCCCCGTATTCCCTCCCCTTCATCCCTTTGAAGACAGGGAGAGACGGAGACAGAAAGGAGGGCCGGCTTACGATGACGGATGGGGCATTAAGATAGAGAGATAGCAAGAATTACTCGGCGACTCATGACCTTTGGGAAAGTCAGCACCGGTGGGGTGAGAAGAGCATGTTTCCTGTGCTGGGGGGTGGGGGGGGGGGGGGTATATTTAGCTCACATGACAAGTTTGACATAGGTCGTCCCCATAAGGAAAGTCATTTGATGTAATCCTTAAGAAGAGCGTAATCATGGGGTGTGCTCTGATGGATATGGAACATAAGGCGCCCGAGTGGTAACATAAAGTGGGCGTACCCATATAGACACACACACACACACACACACACACACACACACACACATAGACATATATATGTATATTTGTTCTCACCTACCACCTACATTCTGGTATATGGCCTCGTGTGTGTGTGTGTGTGTGTGTGTGTGTGTGTGTGTGTGTGTGTGTGTGTGTGTGTGTGTGTGTGTGTGTGTGCTCCACCATTGGTCTCCGGGTTGTGAGACCCCCCCCCCTCCCCCCCGCCCAAATGCCCACTTGATGATAGGAGGACATGACATTTTGTATTGTTCTCTTTCAGTAAAGCTATGTAAATGTTTTAAATGTCAAACTGGACTAAAAAAATTCCACCAGCCAGACTCTCAGAGTTTATACAAATGAGTGAAAGTACCGTACAGAAGTAATATTTGTAGTAATCATAATGTCTGTCTAACTTGAGTAACTCGTGTGTGTGTGCATGTGTGTGTGTGTGTGGGGGGGGGGGGGTGTATGGGGTTGTGTGTGTGTTGTATTTAGCTCTATGTACAGATCGAAGGCCGCCATAAGAATAAGAATAAAAACCAGATTCGATCTTGAAAAACAAAAGTTTTAAGATATTGTAAGGAAATCAGCTGTTGGCTTCTCAGTGTGTGTGTGTGTGTGTGCGTGTGTGCGTGTATGCGTGCGTGCGTGTGTGTGTGTGTGTGTGTGTGTGTGGTTGTGTGAGAGAGAGAGAGAGAGAGAGAGAGAGAGAGAGGTTTCCTGAATGCTGAGATTAGCTTTTTTTCTCCCTCACAACTTTCTTCCTCCCACTTGCTCTCTCTCTCTCCCTCAGACCCCCTGCCCTCTCTGTCTCCTCGTAGTCTGCCTTCACATCTGGATCTGCCATCAGCGATCGAGGGAGAGATGGGTGGAGGCTCCTGTACCATCCCTGCCAGACTGCCTGGGTCAAACAAACACTCCAACTCCCATTTATCATGCTAACAAAACACATACACACACACACACACACACACACACACACACACACACACACACACACACACACAATGCACTCACGATGTACAGACTCGCAAACTATGGATGGGAACCGTTCCGTTGGAGGGTTGAGTATGGGGGAGTGTGTCATGTGTTTCATCAAGTGTGAGTTAAGATGTACACACTCACACACACACACACACTCGCAGACACACATGAAGACACAGACAGACTTAAAGATTAGCATTCAAATCATGGCATCAGTGTGTGTGATAAGCTGCAGGGAAATGTTATGGGTGCAGAGTTGACAGGTTTCTGAGCACTCGCTGCATGTGTGTTTAAGAGAGTGTGTGTGAAAAAAAAAGGCTGGGGGTGATTGCACCAGCCAAATGCCTCTTTTTTAAAGATTCCTATTCTTGTTTGTACATTTCGGTCACCACTAAGATATATATATATATCTTACACACACTCACACACATGAACATACATTGATATATTCTCTCTCTTTCAATCTCTCTCTCTCTCTCACACACACACACAGACATGTCTACAGCTGCTTAGTCAAAAGAGAGGAAGAGAGAGAGAAAAAAAGATATTTTGATGGATATTGCACACATTCTTTGCTTAGCCTGATAAGAACAGGATGTTCAGAAATACCCAAGAACATGCAAATGTCTTACCCAAAACACTTAATATACTGTACATGATTCCACAATATATACTTTGTAGAATAAAGCATTGTTTCCTCTATGTAAATATGCAGAAATATTAGTTTTTAAGCAAATCAGTGAATCAATTCCATCCTAAAAAAAATGTTAAAGGACTCAGACATAATGAGCTAAAATGGTTTTTAAAAATGTGAATTCAGCACAAATTTAACCCAAACCCCAAACACCATGATAAGAATCAGTCATCTAAGATGAGATAACCAATTAATGATCTGTTTTTTTTTCCTTCTAGTGCACATTTGAACTTCCATTTATCTCTCTGTCTCTCTCTCTCTTAAAGTTCCTCGACGGTTTCTTCTCGTTCGTTCTCCAAACTGTTCATCAGAGCGCAGAGGCGTTTGTACAGACGCCAGTGTAAGGTCAAATGTCTTGAAGGCGTAAGAGTCACAAACATTGCACCATGGAAAAACACAACCGAAGTGCTCACTAGTGCTGAGGTGTGTGTGTGTGTGTGTGTGTGTGTGTGTGTGTGTGTGTGTGTGTGTGTGTGTGTGTTATTACTGAAGCTGAGTTACTGGTTAGCTGCTGTGGTTGTGCTTTTGCAGCAGCAGGAAGCAACACATGCTCTATCTTTGCAAACGCTAATGGAAAATTCAGATGAACAGAAAAATGTGTGTGTGAGAGAAAAAGTGTGACACACACAGTGCACATCATCTTAAACCCATGCACTGCTATAGCAACGTGTGTGTGCGTGCGCATTAATGTCAACTTGAGGTTGCTCAGATTCGTGCCAATTATAGCTGTTTCTCTCATCTAAATTTACTTGCATTCAATGACATGACAAGGATAATTAGGTGACTAGTAAAGAATAATATAATGAGCTACTCGTTAAACGAGTAGCTCATTATATTATTCGTTACTACTCGTTATAATATAACAAGTATTATGGGGTGTGTAATAAAAACTGAAATTAATGATATGACTGTTTTATTGATATCACAGAGGTCGCCAAGAAGTCAGCAAGACCTAATGACATTAAATTGGCACACTGAGAAGCTGCAAACATCTCGGGCAAATCAGTACTCATGCTTCTTCACCTGTTTTCCACCTTTAAAACAGGTAATCATAATCTCCTTCCATCCATCCTCTTCAGCATGGCATTGGATGGCTGTGGTTTGCATTATATCTGGATAGGTTCGCATATCACCAACTAATTTCATTTTAGTTTAATCCACAGTGTATTCTCACCTCATGACCAGTTTTCCAGTTAACAGGAATAACATTGTTACTGAAGGTGAATGATTGGCTGAAACAATCAACAATTGTCACTAGACTGGACACTGGTGTTCCACAAGAATATATGCTTGGTTATCTCATCTTGGATCTCTGCAAGACCCATGTTGAAAAATATGCCTGTGTTGGTAGATGTAGGATGAGAGTATGCTGGAATTTCTAAAAACAGGGCAAAGAGTATGCAAGCGTTGCAATAACCAGGTTCTGAGTATGCTTGAGTTGCACCAGTTTATTTACTGGAGTTCCACAAGACTCTGTGCTTGGTCCTTTCCTTTTGTGGTCCTGCTAGAACAAAGTTATGAGTATGCTAGAGTTGCAAGAATCGTGTTCTGAGTATGCAAAATTTCCTAGAACCAGGTTATGAGTATGCCAGAATTGCTAGAGTGAGGTTGTGGGTATATTTGCAAGAACCAAATTAACTGTATGCTAGAGTTGCAAGAAAGAGGTTTTGAGTATGCTAGAGTTGCAAGAAAGAGGTTTTGAGAATGCTAGCATTGCTAAAACCAGGTTAAAAGTATATTAAAATTACTAGAACCTGGTTAAGCCAATCCTAGATTTGCAAAACCCAGGTAAAGAATATAGTAAAGTTGCTAGAACCAGGTTGAGGGTGTGCTAGCATTGCTACAGAGAGAGAGATGCTAGGGTTACTAGTGTGAGGCTGTGAGTATGCTAGAACTAGGTCATTAGTATGGTAGAATTACTAGAACTATCTTACTTATGGTTAACGTGAGGTTATCCTGGATTTGGAGGAACAAGGTTAAGAATATACTAATATTGCTAGAATCAGGTTAATTGTATGCTAAAGTTGGAAGAACCACATTGAGAGTGTGCTAGAATTGCTAGAACCTGGTTAGGACTATCCTCTGTTTGCAAAGAACCAGGTTAAGAATGTACTCATGTTGCTAGAGTGAGGTTGTGAGTATGCCAGAACTAGGTTGTGAGGATACTAATGTTGTGAGTATGCTAGCATTGCTAGAACCAGGTCATGAGTATGCTAAGGTTACTTTAACCTGATTATTACTATCCTATATTTGGAAGAACCAGGTTAAGAAAATGCTAATGTTGCTTAAACCAGGTTAAGAGTGTGCTAGAGATTTTAGAACCAGATTAAGATGATGCTAGGTTTGCTAGAGCATGCTAGCAAGGAGGCTGTGAGTATGCTAGAGTTACAGAAAACAGGTATGCTGCAGTTGCTTGAACCAGGTTGTGTGTAATCTAGAGCTACTAGAATCTGATTAAGACTATCCTAGATGTGCAAAAACCAGGTTAAGAATATGCTCATGTTTCTAAAAACCAGCTTGAGAGTGTGCTAGAGTTGCTAGAACCAGGTTAAGAGTATGGTACAGTTGTTTGAACCTGGTTAATTGTATACTAGAGTTGAAAGAACCAGGTTGAGAGTGTACTAGAATAGCTAGAATCCCGGTTAAGACTATCCTATGCAGTTGCTAGAACCGGGTTAAAAGTATGATAGGGTTACAAAAAAACAGTTTAAGATTATGCTACAGTTGCTTGAACCTGGTTAATTGTATGCTAGATTTGGAAGAACCATGTTGAGAGTGTAGTAGAATTGCTACAGTAGAACCTGGTTAAGACTATCCTATGTTTGCAAGAACCATCTTAAGAATATGTTAATGTTGCTAGAACCAGGTTGAGAATGTGCTAGAGTTGCTAGAACCAGGTTAAGAGTATGCTAGAGTGAGGTTATGAGGATGCTAGTGTTGCTAGAACGCGTTGTGAGTGTGCTAGAATTGCTAGAACTAGGATGTGAGCGACTTAGACTTGCTAAAACCAGTTTGCTTCTCGGCTCATTGGATTTCTGGTATATG
Organism: Clarias macrocephalus; assembly: GCA_011419295.1. NCBI lineage: Eukaryota > Metazoa > Chordata > Actinopteri > Siluriformes > Clariidae > Clarias > Clarias macrocephalus. The sequence goes on along the minus strand of JAAGKR010007043.1, from coordinate 7,249 downwards.
TCCCATCACAGATTGCATCTCATCACCTAAAACGGAACCCCAGAGGAACAGAGCTGCTGTATATTCCTGAAACCTTGCTGTGATATGGAATGATATGGTATAGAGAATTCACTGATCATTCTGTCTGAAAATGCATGTTTGTGAGGTTCAGTTACCAGGTATGATTCTCATAACATGTTGGTCATTTGATCCATTAATCAACTCTTTTTCTTAAAAGCATCCAGTAACACTAACTGATATTTCAGTCCTTTCTCATTTTGAAATTTGATTCTGTAGCGCACACCAGCTGATCCTTCTTGAAGAATCAGATACAGAATGCAGGAGCACTTCTTGTCTTGGGAGTTCCTTGAGGTCACCCATGTCACGGCTTTCCATCACTAGCTTTCTGAAGATAGCTACAGTAAATTTGAAAACCTGATGCTCAGCTACTAATACAGAAACGGACCATGTCTTCACCACCTGATGATCACAACCAATTTTAGCCATCAACTGACGGATTGTGGTCCATATCTATTATGTGTGACTCTAAACATGAACCAGTGCAGATTCTGTAGTGGATCTTCTGTTGTGTCTCATCAAATCACATGCTTATACAGGGGCTGTTTAGCTGAAGTCACCTTGTTGGACCCTTATGATTATTTGAACCTTTTGGACTTTTTAAAAAAAATAATTTTTAGTCTTTGCAAAAATAATCTATGCTTGTGCACAAACATATATTTAAAGTTAAGCCAAGCGTTCAGACTCCTATGTGTTTCTAGGAAACATATCCAAGATGTGCTTTAATCTAAACTGTAAAAGGGTGACAGTGTAAAGAAACAGACACTATACTGTAAGTGCTACCATTTCTTTTTGCAACATTAGACAAAATAAAATGGTTCTGCTTTTATGATTAATGACTTGGCATATGCAAATCAGGTGGTGGTGTTCTTAATGTTGGATCTCAGCAGATGTTTCTTACCCCGCCTCACACCCATATCCTGTCGCCTGCACAATGGCACTTGTACAAAAGGACAGGAAGTGTCAGTCTCTCATAACCATCCAATCAAAGCCATCATTATTCCCCTGTGGATCCCTCCCACAGGAAGTGGCATCTGCAGTGTTCAGCAGCTGTGCATGCGTTAGGGTTATTATGGAGTGCTTTTAGATTTTTTCGTCACTCATACACACTGCTGGGCCATTGTGCTCATGCTGAATGGAGATCCCCTGCTGAGTTAGAGATCCGCCACAAGTGAGGATCACATCTGGGGAAGGATCGAGACTGAATGAAAGTTTCGTTTAGTCTGAGGTTAAGGTCACTGCAAGGCTTTTGTGAAATCCTTGTGAAAGACAGACTAGAGATTTGACATACGTTAAGGATTCCAAGGCAGGATGGCTTACATGCAGGTGTAACGACCTAATGCAGATTTATGTCCTTGACAAAGCCTAATTTAAGATAATTGCAAATTTATGACATTTTTCACATTGCCCAACCTTTACCCTGAACATGAATGCTGACATTAAAAGTAATCTCAATCTAAATTAGGCCTAATGCACATTTTGAAGGATTATATCACAGGTCTTTTTGTGGTTTTCCTTTGTACAGGAAATAGGATGAAATTCTCAATGCTCATACTCAAGTGCTAAGCATAAAATGCTAATTGTCCAGTACTAGTTTGTGATATTATGTGACAAGTATTGATTTCTTCATATTAAATCCAATTTAATTATGTAATTATGTACTGCAACCGACTGCAAAGTGCCTAAAAATTAAATTATTTTTGGTTGTTTTGGTTTTCAGCCTCATTTCCCCTCTCGTCTGTTCCAAGCATTCAGCATCAGCAGTATACTAATCACCGGCCTGATCATCTGTCATCATCTGCACCTGTTTCTCACTGGTTCATGCATTAAGTTTGATGGGGCTTTTTTTTTTTAATGCTTTAATGATTCATAGGTCACTGTGTGGCTTAGCAAACAAAACACATTCAACTGAAACTACTCGAGTACAGGGACTGGAGTGAAAATTAGAGACATCAAATACTTATTTCATTTTAAAGTTCATTTTTTGATTTTTTAAAAATCAAATAGAATCAAAATAAACATTTGAATTACACAGGAACAGAATTTACAAAATGAAAGTGTAAACTGTGATGTGCAAAATACAAAAAAACATATCAAATAAAAGTCATTTAATAAAACATCCTAAACATAAAACTCAGCACAAGTACGTCACTGCTGCAGCAAATGCTGGCTAGGCTAGTAAAAGGTTTTTTTGGGGGGTATTTTTGTATATTACTCAGTACGTTGTTCTTGACAATCAAGCCACTTTCAGCTATTCATGATACGGTAATAAAAATTGTAAAATACTTTACTTATAGCTGTACAGAAGCATGTTTCTAACATAAAAAACACCCACCCTTCTGTATTCCTGCTAGACCTACAGTAATCTAGTTAGCTAATGCATTTCATTTCAAATCAGCTAGTAGTTCTTGGCAAAGCATGGAACGCTAATCAGAGCTAAACAAAATGTCATCTTCTTGAGTGAGTAAAAAATAAGTAGATTACTCTGATCTGTATCGCTATTGCCAAAACACAGGATGAAAAAATCAGGAAGTATTCTTGCCAATATTGTAAGCTTAACGCCAACCATAACCCTGAATTACTTGCTTATTAATCTTTAGACTTAACATTATCTCCATTCAAGATTTGTCTTGTAGTTGAATCCTGAATTGGCTTTTTTTCACCAACTTGTCAGTGGCATCTGATGGATTTAGCCTGTGCGTCATCTCTACCTAAAGAGTGTGACGCAGCAGCAATTCAGTCCTTTATTAGTCTCTCTTGCTCTCTTACCTCCTCATCTAAAACTTTACTTACCTCCTCTAGAGTAACTGGCTGTACTTTCAACGAGGACTAAAGACTTATCTGTTCCTTAGATATTTGTGTTAATCCCCCCAATGCCCGCCAAAAAAGAAAAATGAAACCTAGTTAGCAACCTTGTAACCCAGTATAATGACGGAAACTTCAAAGCATTTTTGTAAGTCGCTTGGATAAGAGCGTCTGTCAAATTCCTTAATGTAAATGTAAATGCTGAAACAGATCCGATTCCAAAACTACAACTTTGACCTTAACGTCACCATCAACGGCATCATGCTTGTCGTCTCGTAGATTATTAATTAGCCATGATGCGGCTCTGCCCCTACATACCTTTTCCAACATTTCCCAAAAGACGCTTTTGTTTTTATGAGCTTACCGCCAAACCTGACCATTATCCCTTAAGCCTTGTGTTATGTTTCATTTTTCCTTCTCCTGGTAAAACCCAATATAATCACACAAGCGATGCGATACGTCACTGTGGCAGAAAACCACCAGCACCTCACTGGAATAACGTATTGACCGGCAGTTTAACACCAGAATCATTAAACACATCACAAATATTTCAATACAAACAAAGGTGACGTGTTTTATGCCGGGATTTTCCTTTAACGCACAGCTTTATGACTAAACCCGAAGCCTGCGTATTCAATGTTTTTAAAACACCCAAATGACTTAAACTCTTGACATTCTGATTTGTAAACCTTTTGCTGTTTCATTGTGGCGTCCAAATGATCCAAATGCTGAGCCACTGTGAAAAATGTGAAGGAAGCAATAAGCAAATGAACTCTGAATATGTTTCCCCCAAAGTCGAACCCTGAATCGTGTGATTGGAGTCTCACCGGTTCAGCTAGCGAGTAACATGAACCTGATTTCTGAGCTGAACAATATGTTAAAAATTAACACTTCTGACTTTTGCTTGGAGGCGGCACGGTGGTGTAGTGGTTAGCACTGTTGCCTTGCACCTCCAG
>JAAGKR010007042.1:20920-31431 GCA_011419295.1 Clarias macrocephalus | reverse complement strand
TACAGTGACTCTCTCACAGTGGCATCGGGCACAACACAAATGTCTAAAACACGAGTGTCTAAACCTCCTCTGTGCCATGATCTAATCTTGTGTCCATAAGAACATGTGATTCTTTATAACTTGATAATATTCCCTTAATAACATTTCCAATGAACAATTCTTATGTCAGACAGTGTAATGTCTTAAAAGTAAACTATGGTTGCTAAGCAACATAACATGTGATGCCACACGTCACCCTTATAATACAGGCTCATCCTGTACCAAACAATAAAATGCAGATTATCATACCCTGCATTACTAAGGGAGGAGAGTCGTCCTGTGTTTGTGTTGTACATATATTATTAACCATCAAAGGGGAAAAACAAATCAACATAATGTTCAGTGGTTCAAAACGGTGGAAACCCTCAGGGTATGTTTTAGAGGAGCCATTCCCAAACTTAAGAAGGCCAATTTGCAATTTGTAAATCCCCCCTGCGGCCGACTCAAACCTTTAATCACACATTTGATTAAGACTCTCAGCGAGTTTTTCACTTTAGCTACATCAAATACAACATACGACAACCCTACGTTCGTGGGTCTGCAGCAATGCAGTGCCGAGTGATAATCCATCCAGACGTGTAAATGTATAAAGCGCAAAGGTGAAAAATAAGCACAAACAGTAAGCTGTTAAGTCTGCATCATTTGTCCATAACACAGTTCACAAAATAAATAATCAAATATTTATTTTGCTTTAACATATTTAAACATTTATTAGAAATTTAACTTGGTAATTAATGCATTTAACATATTAAGGGTGTATACAGGCCACAGGCTGGTTTTAATAAACAAACAAACAAACAAATAAATAACAGAGTTTAAATCCTATGGCTTTCTTTTATTGTTTCTTTTTTTACAAACATTTTTAAATTCTTCTACAATTTTTTTCATAAATATTATAAATATATAAACATTTAATAGTAAGATATTTCATAGCAATTTATTCACCAAAATGCACATTTGAAACTTTATTTCTTTAATATTTATTATATATGTGTTATAATAAATAACTAACTAACCTAACTTTGCGTTACTGTTTCTATGACTGCTGGATAACTGGAATTTCATTCGGGATTAATAAAGTATCTATCTATCTATCTATCTAAATGTGTGTAAATGGAAATGATCTCTGGCTCGCTACCTGCAGTACCATCAGGGCCAATCAGGGGGTGTGACCCACATTTATTTAGAGCATGGTTTAAATCTAACAATGTTATTGACTTTAATACTCCACTAATGCAAACATTCATTACTGTCAGTGTATTTAGAAGATTTCGCAACAGAAACACAAACACCTTTATTTTAAAATGAAATAGATAATAATATAATTGCTATTACACGCCATCTCGTGGTTTATTGCCGTTTTTTATCTGTCATGAACATCATGGTATAATTCACATCTTAAAATTAGATATGGGAAAATTCTCCATCTTTACATGTCTGATTTAATTGTGATTATTGATTTAATTGAAGATTGCTATGAGCTCAGGACTCGTTACAGGCTGCTGGATTACCTTTCAGTGATTATAGTTATTATTTTATAAATATTATGACTGATTTATGGGATTATGTTGGGGTTTATAGCTACACGACCATGTATAAGAGATAAACTTATTAAAGTGATGTATAGATCCAAAAACAGGTAACAAAGGAAGGTGTGAAGATAAAGTTTATTATATATGGATATTGCTTTCTAAAGCTTGGTGTAATCAGCTACAGGGGGAAAAAATCACAGCTCAAACTTCTTAAGCTTTTTGTGTCTCTAAATTGAACAATTAATGTTTGAGACGTTGTAATTGTATGTCGTCTATATAACAGCTCTCTTATGATGTGGTATTAGTAGCTGTAACGTAGAAACTGCTTTCGCTTAGCAGTTCTGTTGAGCTCAGTCCGTGGTTTAGTGACTGCTAGCTGGACTTTTCAGCAGGAAAGTTTTTTAAAAAAGGTTTATCTTTAAAATATAAAGAAATGAAATGATGAAAAACTGCAAGAAAGGAGAAAAAAATAAATCTCAAATGCCCAACATTTGGTTCAGTTTGTCATTTTTTATTTTTTTTATTTCAGTTGATTTGAAATAAAGACACAGCATGCGTTTTACACAACTGGACAGAGATTAAAGTGATGCAGGTGACGTCATCACTGACCCAGTAATCAGATGTAGCTGTAGTCGGATCACACACAGACCCTACACTGAGTACTGGGTCGGCGAAACACATCTGAACCAAACCAAAAGCAGAATGACGTTTCTCCGAGGTCTCGAGGAATTAAATTTGACTCAAAAAACACAAAAAAACATGGGCACATTTTAAACCAATTCACTGATACAGTTTTAAAAAACAAGATCTTGTGTTCCTCGTGTGTGTGTGTGTGTGTGTGTGTGTGTGTGTGTGTGTGTGTGTGTGTGTGTGTGTGCTGTAAGTTCACACTCAGTGTAGGATGTATATGGAGATGATTAGAGCTCTTTAGAGTGAGACTAAGACTGAAAACTAAAGCTGTGGTTGAAGTCGTGGTTCTTCACACTGGATCCGAAAGAAAGCACTAATAAAAGTGAAACTTCTCACTGCTTGTGAGTTTGTTAGGGGGAATACCACGGCCTTCATGATTTATACATGCGCCTTAGAAGGTTATTTCCCAAAAAGCATCCACACCTTAATGAACTGACCTGAACCTGAAATGTGTCCACGCTTCCGCGTTTCTCTTAAAGATCTCTCTCTGGTCTGTGGTGGAACTGTTAAAATAAATAAATAAATTAATTAATTAATAATAATAATAAAATAAAACATGTCTTGATTTCTACATTTCAAGCAAGCAACAGATTCTTCTTTTTAGGCTGCTGTGAAAACACTCCTTAATTTTTAAGTTAAAAGTCAACATGTTAGATTTATCATCATCATCATCATCATCATCATCATCATCCTCAATCAGATTCACATATTTATCACCATATTAGATGTTGAAAGTGTTTTTGTCTTCAGAGTAAAACTCACTGCACGCTGCCGAGAGGTTCTTCAGTGCTCCATCCAAAAAATGAAAAAACTCCACCAATGCACATGTCTCGAAGTTCTCCTGTAGAACCGACTCGAGCACAAAGCAGCCTGTCAGCTCGGAAAAAAAACGCTTCAGACCGTACCTATTTCCACTGAAGTTCTCGCGTGGCATTTCACACAAACTGCCTCTTGCTCCACATCCTTCCTCCTGCTTTACTCGACCCTGAGTTCTAAGAATCCGAGAGAGAATAACGAGCGACTTCCTCGATCACAGAAGAAAAAAAAAACTGTGTGCGTGTCTGTGTGTGTGTGTGTGTAAATGTGTGTGTGTGTGTGTGTGTGTGTGTCTGTGCTCGCTGTGTAGACCTTCCTGCTCCTATGCGTGTGTCTTCTCGAGTGTGCAAGGCTAAGCTGTGAGCCAGGGTTTTATCGAGTGCTGATGAATTTCCCCTGGGTCTCTCCCCTCACCTGCCTGGGAATTATGAATGTTAGTCACCTTGGTAAGGGGACAGTCCCTCTGCCGGGTCCCGACACACAGCTCAGCGCAAATCTCCTCCGTACCACCGCAGTGCAGCCTCTAATTAATCTAATAAATGTTTGTTTTTAACTTGTACATAAAATATTACAGTTATAAAGCCTGAGCCTGTGTTGCAGCAGTGGCTCTGTGCTTCTCCAGAAACTGATCAGCTCATCTTTTTTTCATTTTAGGTTTAGATTGAGTTAAATGGTGGTTTAGATTTACTAACCTTAGCAAACAAAAAAACGAATTATTGTAAATAATGTATTTTTTTAAATAATAATTTTATTATGAATTTATTTAGTTAAAAAAAATTGATTTCACCATTACTTATTTCCATTAACAAATTCTCTGATATTGTTGACACGTTTCTAGCTTTTGCCTGGTTCATTATTTTATAATTAAATTTTTATTATACCCATGTTTATAATAAAAAGTTCAAAACTAAGAAAAGTACCAGAGAATAAAATTCAAACCTTATTAACTATTTGTAACTTTAAGAATGTAATTCGTGTGTTCTTTAGGGAATTTGTTAAAATCAGTATTTTGGAAAAATAATATACATTTATTTTTTACAGTTTTTACTTTCTTTAAAGTTCTGTAAAGACCTAAACTGATTTCTGATTAAATTATGGTTTTCTTCATAACAGTAAACAAGGAAACCATTTATTGAAACTAATAAATGAATCATTACCTTTAAAAAAGTTAAACTAAGGTAACTTAAGTTGAAATTGCTATTTAAAAAAAATATATGAAATAATTGTAGCACGAAATTCGAGAAACGAAGAAATTCAAGTCAGTGGTGGAACAAAAAATTAAAATAATTAAAAACTTTATTAAATAAAGATACAAGAATATATAAATTAATACCAATTAAAGTTGTATTGTGATTATAATTATGTGTAGTTTCCTTGTCCAATGTTTTGCTTTTAAACCAAAAGAAATAAAGAAAAAACTCAAATTAAATACAGAAATAAATAAGCAATTAAATTTAAGCAAGCAAACAAACAAACAAATATGTTTGTACGCTTTCCAATTCTATTTATTTGGGTATGTTATACATTTTTTTTTTCTAATTATTTTTCTACAAGAAATGTATAGGACATATTTATGAACAAAAATAAAAGACAAAGACCTTTAATTAATTGTTCTGCCTTTCACATCTTTTTATTATTTATTACATCTACATTCTTTATTTATTTATTTATTTATTTATTTCATTTTGCTTAATTTTCATGATATTCCTGAATAACCCTGAATTAAACACAGTAACTCACACAGTAGTGAGTGTGAGTCTTAGTGAGTCTTACTAAAGTGAGACATTAGTGAGAGTGAGAAAAACAAAACAACAGCAAAAACAAACAAAAAAAACTTAGCATCATTTGTTCCATTAAGGTGAGGAACACACTGAAAATTACTACACTGCTGAACTTTGTTTTACTGTGTGTGTGTGTGTGTGTGTGTGTGTGTGTGTGTGTGTGTGTGTGTGTGTCTGGGCATCATATTTAGAGGAACTTATTTCGATTTGCCAGACTCTCTCTCTCTCTCTCTCTCTCTCTCTCATGAAAGTATTTCCCCTGTGTGAGTTCATTACATCACACCTCACACTCCTGTGTGTCCGTTGACCTTATGTAGGTTCGAACAGTGATGTCATAATCTCAGAATCAAGCAACCGGAGGTGCATTTGCATAAAATTTCTGGTGAATCATATAGAACCCATGCATCTAAAAGAGGGAAAGTTTTGTTAGAGTGGTGTACAGGAAGTGAGAGCAATGCCTGTCACTACCCAGCAAACCCCCTTAGGAGTGGGCGGGGCCTCTCTCTCTCTCTCGCTCTCTCTCTCTCTCTCTTTGTTTACTTGAACATTGTCAATGTTGCCTGGGTGAAATTTTGCTAGAAACATCAACTGTGAAAAATGTAGAAACTGCTTTATCAGACCTGCTGGTTGAAATGTTTGTTATACGTTTCCTTGACAGCTTTCCAGTGAAAATGCTTTTCAAAATATTACATTTTTATATAAATGTTTCAATAATGTGATAAATAGATTAATTTTTGAAATATAATTCTTAGATTTAGAAATGTAAAAAATATTTTCAGATTTGTTCCTAATTATTTTTGTAATATATATTTATTTATTTATTTTCTTTTATGTAATAAACATTTCATATATTTTTTTTTTTCAAAAACAATTATCTTTTGTTTTTTTCCTTCTGTATGAATGTCAGGATTTTAAAAAAATTTTCTATTCAATTCAACAAGAAATCAAAACATTGTATAAATAGTAGAATTGACTATGTTGTTTCATTTTCATTGGAAATGTTAATTCATGGAAATGTAAAAAGTGACTATTCAAGAAAAATCATATTGTAGATTAAACAATAACGTTTCTTACTGAAGAGTAAGAATAAAAAGCATGAAATATAATTTAGCATCATTAGCATGCTATGTGTTTTTTTATTTATTTATTTATCTATCTATCTATCTCTTTATTTATTTACATAAACAGCCAGATTTACTAAGAATGAAAAAGAAAGTTGTAATATTTTGGAAAGGAAACCACACAGAACTGTAAATCAAACTGAAGTAAATAAAAAACTCTTTCTTTGCTCAGAAACACAGTCCTATCAGAGGTTGGAGAAATTACTCAGTGTTTTCTCCCCACCCATGTTAACCGTACACTGCTGAGCTCACTGACTATCATCAACATCATCATCATCATCTTCATCATCATCATCACTGCTCATCTGAACTAACCATTTATTCAGAAACACGAAGCCCTCGGTTTTACCGGGAAAATAATTTGTAAGGACTGTAATGTCATTAAATTTCCCTGCAAGTTAATGAGTTTAATATCGGTTTCCTGATCTTATTGTTTTGTACATTTCCAGGTAAGGTTGGTAATTTCTTTGTGGTTATAATTTACATTAAGTTTTCCCTTCATTTATGGCATTACAAGTAATACACTGGACAGTTTATTTTTTAATAAAACACCATAAATAACAAAATGTTATCAATTTCAGAATACGCAATAAATTTATCTGCATTTTTATTTATATTTATTTTAATCATTCGTTTCATCCCCATTCACTCACTAATTTAGCATCCTCTCCTCCTTATACTTCAGATACCAAATTTGAAGCCTGACACGTGTTGCCTCTGAGACACAAGAAGCCAAAACAATCACAGCTTTCTGAGCTGCCGTGCCTCAGTGCATTGTAACACACAAAGTGCTATCCGTCGAATTCCACATGCACAACCTTACAGACGCCTGTGGTTAGATAGCGGCGATGTGTCCCTCCCCACTCCCCCGCTGGCCAGTGTTCTCGTTATTTTTGTTCTCCGTACTCGGGTGCACTTGCGTATTCACTTGCTCCGATACAGCAGGTGGCAGTATGCATATATCCGATTTGTGAGCCTCCATTAAACATGAGAAGAAGAGGATGAGGAAAGTAACCTTTGTGCTGTGCCTAATATTTTTGCTATTTTGGAAAAAATGTCAAGAGTGACACGCTTGTGCTTTACAGAAGGTAATAGGATGAGACTGGTGTGTGCTACATGCACAGAGATTTCATGCGAAACCGTGGCATTTAAACGCGATCTAAGTCCATGTTCAGGCAAGATTGCCTTCTATATCTGATTCGACCCGTGTCCGAGTACGCTGTACTGTGCCTGATTGTGTTCCCGCTGATCAAAATGAAGCAGACTTTCAGGTGCTCTTGGGAACGTTCACGGAGCCCTAATGTGAAAACTCATCCATTGTCTTTAACAATACCTCTGCATGATTTCTAGAATGTATGCATACTAAAGTGCTATTGTTTTTATTGTTTTATACATAATCAACATGCTAACATTGACACAATGCATTTAAAGCAAAATGATCAGCTGTACATACATGCTTATTAAAAGTAAAGTTAATTATTAAGTAAATAATTTCTAATCTGTATTTATTCACTGCCTTTAGCTTTGGGTGGAACCTGCGTCTGCCACAGCATTGTTTCAGCAACCTTAAGGAACCTCACAACATTTATTTCCATCCAGAGGTGCATTTATTTTCCCCCGAGGTCCAGTATTGACATTGTGAGAGTCGAACCGCTCTGTAAAGTCGTCTCCTGAACGTCTCAAAGACTCTCCCTGTGGTTAAGGTCAGGACTCTGTGGTGTCCAGTTCATGTGTGTAAATGATTCCTCGTGCTCCCTGAGCCGCTCTCTCACTCTGGAGTCCTGGAATACGGCGTGTGCCATCAGGGAAGAGGAACGCCATAGATGTGATGTGCTGGTGATTCAGTACATTCAGGTGGTCAGCTGACTTCATTTTATTGCCACATAATGTTGCTGAGTCTCGACCTGAGCGACTGCTTAGTTGTAAGCATCTCCTTAGTTGTTGTCTTTGCTTGATGCAGGACAATAATTTGACTTTTTGATCTTTTTTTACGGCCACAGGACATGTCTTGTGACATGGGTGTTTAAGAAATATAAATAAATAAATTGTTGCAGCTGAAATTTTAATCCAAACGGTGAAAAAATGCTTTAAAGAACTTTACAATCTACATATCTTTTCCTTATACCAGTTTGAGGGATTTTTAATTATATTAATAGTCCAGACAGGAGATTTCTGATGTTTATATCATTTCTGTATTCTGTGCTGCTTCAGGGAAGAAAAGCTGCAAATTTCCCTTAAGTTTATATCAGAAAATCTGACAAATCTATTCTAATCATCCGACATAATTCCCTCTTATTCGGCAGAATTGTAACCATTTTGAAGAATTGCGTTTTTAAAATGATTTAAACAACATTTTTAACAATTCTAGTGCAAAAATCTATTTGGAAAAATTTATTTGGAAAAAGAGTTTCAGGGAATTCCCAGTGTCTACACTCGCTCCCGTGTCCACTGTCCCGCCTCTCTCCACTATCAACACTGTGTCCACCATCTACACTGTCTCCACTCTTTGTCCTCTTTCAACTGTCTCCCCTGACTCCACTGTCTCCAAAATCTCCTGTATCCACTGAATCCACTTTTTCCACTGCCTTTAGTGCCTCCGCTGCCTCTTCTGTCACAGGCATTGCAACTGCTGTTGCTGCTAAATAAACTGCTTTAATGTGTTTTTTTTTTTTTTTTTTTACTGAATCAGATTTTTTATTGAATCAGTTGGATGGACAGACAGAGAGACATACAGGTGTGCATATAACGTGCTTTAATTGTTATAGTTTACAGTCTTCCGGAACATTAAACAGGGCAGAATGTGCTGTTTTTAATCTGGTCTTTTACCACAATTAAAGGTGCTTTTATTTAAATATCATTTTGCATAAATAAACTCATCATGCATTACTAATTCAGATCACACACACACACACACACACACACACACACACACACACACACACACACACACACACACTCTGTGCTGAAGTGTCAAGTCTCCCTGCAGGTTTTGTGCAGTAACAAAATGGAGGCTTGAAGGAATTTCTGAGTAAGATGATTCAACATTTCAAACTCCACACTCCTCCTGCTGCAGTCACCACACTCTCCCCGTGACCTTCATCGCCCTCACGCTGCTCTTCTGCGTCACATGAGTTACTCGGGACAGACCGGTCTCCCTTTTACAGCTCTTACTGGAGGATATTTTAATTTAAATTTAATATTTAAAAAAACTAATCTGATACTATAAGGGGGGATGTAAAACTTTAAATATTTAACAGTTTTAGATTTACATAGTTCTCCATGAAATCCAGGTTAAAATGTGTTTTTTGTTTGTTTGTTTGTTTGTTTTTTTATATTACACTGTCACATCCCCTGGCCTTAGAGAGAAATAATCGGCTCGTAACTCCTGTTTGGTGCTGATTCTCCTTTTCATAATTAAAATATCATACTCATCATTAAGACAGTCACAATCTCCCCACCTGTGAAATCCATTTTACTTAAAAAAAAAATAATTAACTTCTTTACATAAAATTGCACGTCATATTTTTTTATAAACATCTATTATATTTAAAAAATATTTAATATTTTTTATAAATTATTTTTCCTACTAGTTGATGTAGTTATAAAATTATAAAATAATAAAATTATTAAATATTATATCTGATATAATATTTACATTTAAATGATCCTTAAATAAAAATATTTACATTTTAAACAAAAAATTTAGTAATATTATGTATTAATAAATACTAAGTAATTATTTATTTTCATTCTTTATATACCTTCCTTATTTAGATTTCGTTTATTATTATGTTAAAGGGGGTAAAATGTTTGTAAAGAGGATACTTATTCATTGTTAAATTCATGAAACGGCTCATTTTCTGGAACATTTACAGAGGAATGATACACTTGATCATGATGGCGTGGGATTTCTGTCACTGTAATAAAAGTTGAAAATCCCCCACCATCCCCCCACCCCCGGAGGTCCCCCAACCCCGAAGACAAAAAATGACAAACACAGTTGTATTTTATTTATGTTATTTTATTTGGTATTTGCACTGATGGTTGTTTGAAATACTCTGCATGTCTTAATTTGCCCCATTGCGATAAACGTTTTTTTTTTTTTATTGAATTGATATAAACAGACAGACAGACAGACAGATAGATATATAGATAGACAGATAGATAGACAGATAGACAGATAGATAGATAGATAGATAGATAGACAGATAGACAGATAGATATATAGATAGACAGATAGATAGATAGATAGATAGATAGACAGATAGATAGATAGATAGATAGCCACCACACTGCTTCTTCGAGTATCAGTAATAGTGAGTTAATGGAATTATTTAGACACTGATACAAAGTTAAGGAAACACAAATACAGACAAACTTATCTAATAACAATAAAACAAAAGAGGTGCAGGACTCTAAAGCAGGAGAAAAATTGGAAGAAAAGAGAAAGAAATAGACAAAAGTAATAGCAGAGACAATAATGGAGAATACCAACAGTGTACAATACCCTAATTAATTTGGTTTGTGTGTGT
>JAAGKR010007042.1:0-20166 GCA_011419295.1 Clarias macrocephalus | reverse complement strand
TTTATGTTATTTTATTTGGTATTTGCACTGATGGTTGTTTGAAATACTCTGCATGTCTTAATTTGCCCCATTGCGATAAACGTTTTTTTTTTTTTATTGAATTGATATAAACAGACAGACAGACAGACAGATAGATATATAGATAGACAGATAGATAGACAGATAGACAGATAGATAGATAGATAGATAGATAGACAGATAGACAGATAGATATATAGATAGACAGATAGATAGATAGATAGATAGATAGACAGATAGATAGATAGATAGATAGCCACCACACTGCTTCTTCGAGTATCAGTAATAGTGAGTTAATGGAATTATTTAGACACTGATACAAAGTTAAGGAAACACAAATACAGACAAACTTATCTAATAACAATAAAACAAAAGAGGTGCAGGACTCTAAAGCAGGAGAAAAATTGGAAGAAAAGAGAAAGAAATAGACAAAAGTAATAGCAGAGACAATAATGGAGAATACCAACAGTGTACAATACCCTAATTAATTTGGTTTGTGTGTGTGTGTGTGTGTGTGTGTGTGTGTGTGTGTGTGTGTGTGTGTGTGTGTGTGTGTGTGAGAGAGAGAGTGTGAGAGAGAGAGAGAGAGAGAGAGAGAGAGAGAGGGAGGTGCGGCTGTGCCAGTAGGAGTCCTGTCTGTCCTGCTGCCGCTTGTTCAGATGTAAGTCCCTGGTGTACAGTACGTAGGTGACGAGTCGGGTCCGAGCGCTTCACAGATGGGCAGATTATTTTTCCACTGCTCTGTAGATGGTTAGTAATCTTTTCCAGTGGGTGAAGTGAAACTTTGCTTTCATATTCACCAGAGTGCTTTTCCTGCTGCTTTTAAACCATGTGAGCTCCACACGAGCAGCTGGGATTTCAGAACCCAACTCTACACCATGTCTGTGGATTGGGTCCAGTAGTTTTAGTAGTACTGTAGAAGCGCAGGTTCACCACAAGAGGTCGTGTTTGTTCATTCTTCCCATCACAAGCCACAGAGATCACGTCTCCTCATGTCATTGAGAAGAAAACAAGAGATAAGAAAAAACACTTTCCACTAAACCCATGAGCTGTGTTTTTTCGTGTGCTCTCAAGTCTCAACACTGATCCGTATGGTCTCAGATGAACACTGTAAAGATTAAAGATTTCACTTCCACAGTGTTTCATCTCACCTGGACACTTCGACCTAAGAGCTGATGTTTTTGGTCATCATGAAGCAGTAGATGAGATGATTAGTGTAATCTGGTGATAACTTTGGAGCTGGTGTGTGACACATGCAGGGCAGCATGGTAGAGTGTGTGTGACATGGTAAAACACACTAGTGCTTATCAAGGTAGAACGTTTTCTTAGTACACTCAATTCGTTTCTGAAATCCTGGCCTCCCAGGAACTCCTTTAATGGCTTTTCCCTTGAAGTGAGGTCAGGATTGTATGGAGGTGTGGCAATGACATCCAGCCGAGCTCCTGAAACATGCAAGTGGTGTTGATTGAATGAGTGTGTGTACAGTTCACACAGGCAGGTGCGTCTCTTTTGCATGTTATGCATTGATTTTCAAGGATCAGCTGTTCTACTGTTTACCATCTACAGAATGTTTACGATGTTTACGATGTTTACGATGTTTCTTGAGCTCCGAGCCACCAATTTGCACCGTTCAAATGTTTTACTGCGGCTAAGAGTCTCATCACCGTATTGTGTTTACGTCTTCATTCACTAACAAGTGCTGGTTTAAATTGAACCCACTTATGAAATATAAGGTTTTCATGTCATGTTATATTATATCATTGACTCTGCTGGGATTTTTATTTTATTTTTTTTATAACTGTGTGAATTTTGGTTTGAGAAAATATGGGCAATATTTGATTAAAAGCATTTTATATCTTCCTTCCAATCTACTTACTATATCTTTATTTACTCACTCACCTACTTACTTATGTGTTTTCATACTTTTCACTTACTTCCTTCCTTTCTTCCCAGCCAACAGGGAATTTTCTCAGAACAATCATTAACGTTCCCATTAGGTTCCTAGAAGGTTCTGCTGCAACATTATATAACTAATGTTCTTTTAACATTCTTAAAAATATTAAATAACAAAAAAATTATATATTATTATTATTGTTTTTTTTTTTTCAAGTCAAATTTTTATGACATTTTGTCCTGGGAACTTTATAATATATATATATATATATATATATATATATATATATATATATATATATATAACAACAACAAAAAAGCAGAGCCAGATCAATATACAATCAATACCCACAGCAAACATTAAACACAAACAATAATCTGTTATAATGGGAGTGAACATGGAAAAACAGTGCAAAACAGTCAGGTAAAAGAAAACATAGAAAGAAAGAGTCACGATTGTTCAAGTAGATCCCACAAATGGGCCCGTATCCGCCAGAATAGATCAGACTTGTTCTGTAAGTCATACGTAAGTTTTGCCAAACACATCTTTAAAGTACACGAGATGATGACCATTAGATGATCATACATTTCTTCGCCAGATAAGTAATGAAATTTAGTAAACACTTTAACTCAGAAGAAATATGTTGTGATATTTTAAAATTTAACAGGTATATAGTTGGAGACAACGATAGTGAATTTTCAAGACAGTATTTTCTGAACCAGGTCATCATACCAAAAAGTTTTAATTTTCTAACATTCCCAGAATAAATGCATCAATGCTCCCATTTCTGAATTACATTTAAAATACAGCTGAGATACATTTGGATACATTTTGTGTAGGCGTACAGGGATGAGATATGTTCTGTATATTAATTTGAGGTTTTGCTCATGCACAGAAATTGAAGGGGATTTATGAAAAACCTCCTCACATACAGAGAGCCGTTCGTCATCAGTGAACGATCGGCCCATATCCTTTTCCCAAACCTTTCTGAGAGGATTCACAGGTGAAAAGGTTTCTGATAAAAGGGAGCCATACAGATAGGAAATCTGACCCTTCAACACCCCTGGAAGAAGGAGACGATTTTCAATAAAAGACATTTCAAAGCGGATTTTGCCCCGTCTCATTTCATATTGAATAAAATGACGTAGCTGGGGAAATTTTTAAAAAAATCTGTTCTAGAAAGTTGATAATCCATTCTAAGTGTCTCGAAAGATTTGACAACATTATCTGTAAATAAACTGGCTACAGTAAAAACACCTTTTTCTACCCAGGTCCGAAGACCAACAATAGCTAACGAAGCAGGGAAGTTGGGGTTCAAAATGATTGGGGACTGCATGGTTAAATTCCTGGGGAGATGGAGATACTGTACTTTCTGACATCATCCCATGCCAAAAGGGTATTTAATCATTAAAAAATTTCAACTACGGACCGGATCTCCTTAAAATTATTAATAAATGGAAGAGACATTAGTGTTCTCGGGGCACATGCAAAGGATCCCATACTGACCCAAAAGGAGGAACTTATAATTTAAATTGTAACATTTTAAGCTCCGGTCTAGACGGTACAGTCAAGAAGAAGAAGAAAAAGAAGAAGAAAGCGAAATTTCCATCAGGAGTTGTTCATATGATTTGTCCTTCTCATCCACTGTATTCTACAGCAGGACATGGTAACACCACTGATTTCACTCACTAACTAGCCACGTGCTTGTTGTTGTGAGACATTAGTATAATACTGTTTGGAACAGAGAAAAGAGACACCATCACATGGCGAATTTCAGCTGAGGGACCTTCACGTGTTAGTGGTGATCATCGTCTGCTCGAGTCCTCTGTGGTACCAGGAGGAGCTCCTGATGAATGTATGATGATGCTCAGCATCACCTCCTCGAAGCAGACGGGGTGTTTCTACATGAAGATGTGTTTTATGCACACCAGTCCATCACTTAGGTCTAACCTTAACAGCACTAACACACGACCTGAAGTCAATATCTTTGCTGATTTATATTTCAAAGCCTGAATCAAGCCTCTGTACTCCCAAAGGATGAAGAGAACATAAAATGTGATGCACTGCAATAAACTCCATGAGGAGTATGTTAAAGTTTGTTCCTGACTCTGTTTCCCAGCACACACTACAATAGTCACTTGCTGTAATGACGTTCAGCTGAATCTCATTAAGTTGATTAACTTGTCTTTATAGTGTGTCAGTTTGAGTTCATCATTTTCACTTTTTTTTTTTTTTTTGGTTTCCTGGGTGATTGTTCATCTTACCTTGTTGGGTGTATTCATCATCGTTAGCATGAACATTACTGTTAGGAATAGCTCCTAGTCTCCTGCATGCAGATCTGAAATCAAATAAAAGTTGATCAGTTTCTCAGGTTTTATTTTTGATGCGTGTGTTTTTAATTAAATGAACCATTTGTTTCATTCTATAAACTACTGATGATATTTATTATTATTATTATTATTATTATTATTATTATTATTATTATTATTATTATATTTCATTTGAGTACTTGAGTAAAAGCAGAGATTCCATAGAGCAAATATTACTTAGGTAAAAGTAGAAGTCTTCCATTTACATGTCAATTTGAGTAAAAGTACAAAAGTACTTACCTTGAAATTTACTTAAGTATCAAAAGTACTGAACTTGTATTAGCTCACAGTAGCCTTTAAATCATAGTAAACATCTGTCTCTCTCTCTCTCTCTCACACACACACACACACACACACACACACACACACACACCCTACCTCTCCCCTTCCTGACTGTGAACATGCTGTTCTTTTGTTCATCTCTGTTTTCAAACAGCTCCGCTTATGACTTCAGGCACCTCTAATGTTATTAAGCATGTCAAATGCATTTACATATAATCGACAGCAGGTGGCGAAATTCTCACTTAAAAATATTAAACACCACCATGGGTAAGTAACACACTGCAATGCAGAAGTGTAGGGAAGTAAAAGTACTACAGATAAGCAAAGTTACTTAGTTACCTTCCACCTCTGAGTGTAGAATATAAATTCTAAAAGTAAATTCAAATTCTATTTGTCACATACACAGTCATACACAGCATGATATGAAGTGAAATGCTGACATGACCGCTAATGACCTAAAAAATGTAAAAATAAGAGAAGTAGAGTTTTCAATAAGAATATAAAGTATGAAATAAGAGATCATTTTTTATTAGAAATATAGACAAATTTTGGAAAAAAAACTTTTAGCTGTGAAAAGAACTTTAAAATTACATTATGTACAAATAAAATAAAAATACAAATATTATAAAATCTAATAAAAATTGAAGTAGAATGTGGAAACCATGTTCAGTCATGGGAAAGAGAATGTACAGAATTATGTGTCTCAGTTCAAAGTTCACAGTTGCATGGTGTAAAAAATGTGCAAATGTGCCATATGTAATGTGTGATGAGCATCAGTGGGTGGTGAGAAAGATGATCAGATCTGTGTTTAGTCCTGTGTGGTGCTGTGATTGAGAGACCTGTATCGCCTGTGGGAAGAAGCTCCTCCTCAGTCTCTCTGTGTTGGCCTTCAGGGAGCGGAATCGGAATTGCTGGGGTGGCTGAAGTCCTACACCATCTTCCTGGCCTTGGTCCAGCACCGCTTTCTGTAGATTGAATGCAGATCAGGGAGCTCAGGGTGGATAATGTGCTCAGCTGATCACACCACCTTCTGTGGAGCTGGTCTGTCCTACATGGTGCTGTTCCCAAACCAGGTTGTGATGTTTCCCGTCAGGATGCTCTCTATGGTGCAGGAGGGCTCCGTGGAGGTTATGCATGCCCGCTCCTCAGTGGCTATACAGTAGGTTCAGTTTCTTAATTTTTTTTATTCTGCTTTTAGTCCTGCTACACATTCTGACACTTATACATGGCATGTTGCATTAATACAGTACTTTTGGTCAGCACTCTAGGCTTATTAAAAATCTACACAAAAATGATTTCTAAGCAATGACAAAAACAAACATGATATACATGACATAAAAAATAATAAAATCCAAAAATCTAATCCCACACCATAAAAATTTAGTTCTGAAAGTGTTGTACAAACACTGTGTATTATGTGATTCAACAATCCAAAAAACATCCAGAAAATTGGACAGTGTGAACGTTCTCAGAACAATAAATAATTTCGCTTTCTAACTAAATAGTCAATACTCAAAATACTTTCTAACTTTATTTATGTACTTACTTCTTACACTTTGAATCTCTATTTATTACATTCTTACTTCTATCTACTTACTTCTTTACTATTTACTTTCCAACTCCTTACTTGATATTTACTTACTTACTGTATCTGATAACTTACATTTTTATACCACCTTACTTCCTTACTACTTAATATATCTTAAATTATTGACCCATATCCTTCTTTCCTATTTGCTTAATTACTCGTTATTGACCTATGTACTTAATTACATGATTCCTTCTTACTTTCTCAATTTGGACCTACTTTCTTCCTTCTTTCCTTCCATACAATAATTCTTACTTCCTTACGTGCCTTCCTATTTACTTATTTACTTTATTACTTTGACCATCTTTACTAATTTCTTAAGGCTTACCTGCTTATTTACTTACCTTCTTCTTCATTCCCTCCTATTTACTTCCATCTTTCCTTCCCTACATATTACCTGCCTACTTACTTTTGTACCTAATTATCATTGTCCTTTCTGCAATATTTCCTATTTAATTACAGTTTACCTACTTATTATTTTTTATTTTTTTGCATTTTGTGTAAAATTTAGTCAAAACGTAGCACAATGTGTCCCAGGAATGTTAGCGAGGATGGTACAAGAAGACAAGGGAGCCACTTTCAGTTTGGTTTTTAAAGCAGCCAAGAGGAAAAACCGGGCCAATGTGATCTAAAGACATTGATGATACAAAATTGCGGAGGGATTTTTGATATCTCAAACGGGTCAGCCGTGATAATGTCTTAAACCGACACCAGAAAATGATTAAAAACTTTCTGTGTGGCATTATATTGAGTGACATTATATTGAGTGACATCTTTAGTGACATCATGTTCAGTAACATCACAATGAGGAGAATAATCCTTAGGAAAACAAGAGGGTCCTGGGCAATAATTATTGTGTGTGGGTGAGTTTTTCATAAAAAAAAAAAGAAAAAAGAATATTCCTTAGGAAAACAAGAGGGTTCTGTGCACCTATAGTGTGTGGGTGAGTTTTTCATTGCACACACACACACACACACACACACACACACACACACACACAGTAATGCACTCAACAAATATTTAGGGCCCAAACTGACATCTGACCCTGTATAGTGTGTGACGTGTGCAGGTTGTGCGGTGCGACCGGGGTGGCGATGGCACAGGGTGCTTGGGCCCGTCATCGTTGCTTGCAACTTCATTTTACTTTGTCTTTTCTAAACGTTTTGATTGTTTTTATATACAAAAATAAAATTATAGGGTTGGAAATTGGTAATATTGTTAATAATATTTGGGTGGCTGGAATGGATTGTCTGCAGTTATATTATTTGCTATGGGGCAATGCGTTTCCACAATATGAAAACTGAATATAAAATAGCTCAATCACAAAAACAAAATAACAAACAATGACAAATAAGAAAACACAAGAGCAAATCTGTAAACAAAATGCCATACTTGGTTTCCAGATTTGTTATTGTGTTTTCAGATTTGAAATTTAGTTTCCGGTTTTGTTATTTCTTTTTGAATTTATTTTGTTTTCGGTTTTGTTTTGAACTCCACCGTATACCGCCGTGTGTTTGTGTGTGTGTGTGTGTGTGTGTGTCTGTACTTATTTACCTAAATGCTTTTACTTACTTCTTTTGCTTTCTTTCTGTTAACTACTTCAGTTTCCAGTTCAGTACCTACTTACTCCTCACTTCATCGTTGCTTTTTTACTTCCTTCCTGATGCACCTTTTTATCCACTTAATGACCATCATTTTTTTTTTTTACTATTCAATTTAATTATTCATTATTGCAAAAGTTAAAGCGCTGCGGCGAACAAAGAGTCAACAGTAAACGATCGCGGGAGTGGGCGGGGCCACTGGCTGTGATCCGATCTCCAGAAGTCCGCTGAATCAGCCAATGATTTCGTGAGGGGGCGTGGCGTCGGGTGGGGTGTTGTGGGGGAGAAGGGGAGTAGCGCTAGTGGACAGGAGACGGGCTGCGGGGCGGCCGAGTGCGAGGCGGGGAAAGGAGAAGAAGACAGCTGATCGGGGTGTGCGCTTTATCGCGGGATTATCTCTGGCATACAGGGGAGGTTTTAATGATTTATTTTTGTTTGATAGCTGTATATTTATTTAATTTATTATCGCTCGGTGTGTGTGTGTGTGAGAGAGAGAGAGAGAGAGAGAGAGGTGTGTGTGCACACGTTTCAGGGTGGAGATGTGTCAGGGCGCAGTGGAAGGGGAGAGATAGAGAAAGACAGTGCTGTGACAGGAAGCAGGCTCAGGCCGTTGTGTGTGTGTTGTGGCGCTTGAGGCGCGCGTGAAGAGCAGCGCGTGCGGTGTTGTGATGTCGTCGTAAAAGCGCGACCGAATTAGCGCGCGCAGCTCTTTCTCCTGAGGTAACGGTAACCTAGCTCGTTAGCTCGTCCGCTCGAGCCGGTTAGCTTCAGCCTAGCTAGCTCTTCACTCATCCATCCTCCCTCACCCCCCTTCCCCCCTCCCGTAGCCGCCGCAGTTGATGTTCCGTCACGAAGTCGGCGTCCTGTCGTTCCTTCCGTCCTGCTCGTCCCTGTTCCAGTACGACCAGAGGAACATGTCCCGCTACAACATCTACAGCCTGCTGGACTGGATGTACGGCGGAGTGGACCCCCGGTTCGAGGGGAACGGAGGGCCCGAATGCGCCGCCTTCCTGTCGCCCATGCAGCGCGCGTGCGAGAGCCTGGTGTTCGTGCTGCTCTCCGTGGCCGAGGTCGTCGTCTCCGCGCGCCACATCAACTTCGCGCGCGCGCACCGCGAGGCCGTGAGGGACACGCGCAGGCACCGCGAGGGGGACAGCCTGGGCAAGAACCTGCTGCTCGCCGCCCTCTGCGTCACCTTCGGGGTGGAGGTGGGCTTCAAGTTCGCCACCAAGACCGTCATCTACCTGCTCAACCCCTGTCACGTGGTCACCATGATACAGGTGAGCGGATGGACAGGTGATGTCTAACAACGTCACGTGATTACAAAATAATAATACGTTTATTGAATGAATGCACAGAATTGTCCAAAACAAACAAACAAACAAGCCTTTCATACATAAGGTCACGTATTGCACACACGCACACTGATCGTCTATACAGATTTATCCTGTATACAGGGTCTCAGGGGTCCTGCGGCACTAATTCACACGCTGCAGGTAAATTAGCCCAATCTGCATGCCCTTGGACTGTGGGAGGAAACCCGCCAAGCACGAGGAGAACATACAAAGTCCACACACACAGACCCCGAGGGGAGAATTAAACTCTTGACACTGGAGGTTCAAGGCAACAGTGCTAACTACTAACCCACCCTGCCGTTCTACGCACACACAGAGAGTCGGCCCCTGAAATTTGAGGGGCTACGTTCATAGAGCACCCGTGAATTGTGTGTGTGGGGGGGGAACGCAAATTTTGGATGTGGTCAAAAAATGCACATAAATGCCTATTTTTAAAGTTTAAATCCTAAATATGCTCCGAAACACAGCCTAATACATCATCCTTACAAAAAAAAAGTAATGTGGAGTACAAGTGAAGGTATGAGCGATTTATGAGCATTTATGTGCCAGATTTCTCATCTGTGATTCACACTCCGATTATCGAAGTACAGCTTGGTGTAAACAAGGCGTCAGATACTCAACCTTACAGAATGTGATTTCTTTGTATTAATAAGTTAGACAGAGAGTTCTGCCGTACAGAAAGACAGACAGACAGACATGTACGTGGGCTTCAACCTGAAATAATAATATCATTGTTTACATTAAAGATCAGATGATTATTTTTACCTTTGTTACATGTCATGTTACAGGTGAGTTATTGCTTGTCAAGCTGGACAATAATCCATGTAACCTGGAGTTACATAACTTGATTTATTATTATTACTTTTTTATTATATTATTTGCACAAAAACCTGAACTACACTGAGTCAATCTCTAATCATCTACAAACATCACTCTCTTCTACTTTTCTAAGAAATTGCCCTGTTTTTTTATTTTCCCCCAAAATATTTTTTTGCCTGTTGACTAAACACCATCCGGCAGTGTTTAAACAGCCGTCACTTCCTCTGTGTGTGTCTGATCTCCAAAAGAAATTACTCACATTGAACAAAAGTTTACTTTTTTTTTTAACTGAAATTTTGTAACACATCCTATTTAAAAGAAAAACAAGTTAAAGTGGAGAGGCAGAAACTCAGATTTTACGCCGCATCGTTCAAGATATGCATAAAATTTACATCAAGATGTTTACTTGATCGGTTGTATAGTGTTCACACTCTGTACTTTGAGAGCCTTGAACAGCCGGAATCAAATTCCTTGTGTGTGTGTCAACATACTTGGTGAATAAAACCTGATTCTGATTCATAGATTAGTTCCTTAACAGTTTCCTCCAGAAAGCTGAGCGGGGTTTACTTTGACATCGAGTTTTCAGACTAGATCTGATCTTGCACTCAGATTTTAAACCGAACTCTTCTGACGCTGAGGGTTATAAAGTCGGAGCTCTATCAGGTTCTGAGATCTGAAGGTGAAAACAATCTTAACGTTTGTCCTTATTCAAATGCGCTGGGGTGGAGGGTTGCCACGGGAACGGCACACGGTATTAATGGATTTCAATTGAGGCAGATGTTGGGCTGATGTTTGTTTCCACACCTTAGAAGCTAACACAAAATTCCACAGCATTTATAGGAAGTCATTCATTATTATTATGAGGATTATTTTATATATATGTGCTTACCATGCTACAGATGAGTTAATATTTATACACCTAGACAACAATCCAATTAAGTATTACACTGCATATCATATACTGACTATGGCTCTATGGCTGTGTATGCGACAAATTAATTTTGTATTGTAATTATAGTAGTAGTAGTAATAGTATTTTGTACTTGAACTGAAATGAAAGTTCTTCAGTGCTCTACTAAAACAGAAAAGCAATAGTGATAGTAATCAAGAAATATCAGCTGAGTAATAAAGCTGTAATTAAAAATAGTAGTGATAGAAAGTAGAAAACAAAAATAAACGCGTGATCGCTTGTCTTTACTGTTATTACAATGTGACTAAAAGAAATAAACTTGTAAAATACGGTTATGTGTCATCATGTTACAGGTGTGTGACTGCCCGGATTTAATAATTGATTGATTATTAAAACTATTAATCCGTTGTTACTTCGTAATGTACATTGTACAATGTATGTGATATACAAAACGGATTAAAATAAATAATTCATACAGTTTGAACATAATAAATAAAAAGGCTAATAATACAAATAACAAGTGATAAATTTTTTATCTAATGGTTTATATCGTCAGGATAACATTAAATATTAAGATGTTTAAATGAAAAAATATGAGGTGTGGGATAAAGAAAGCAAAGTGATATAAAATGCAGTAAATAATACAATAAAATAATCTTCATACTACATGTGAAACAGGTGTTTGTGTTACAGGTGTGTCACAGGCGTTCCTCAACGAATGAAACAATATGTAGTGTCATCATCAACTTTTATGTCATGCTGTGATGTAATAATATTTATTCATTTGGTTACCGGCTCATCGTCAGGTGGAGCCGCGGGTCAGCTCTACTGTGAAGTGAATATACTGTAGAAGATGAATGTAAAAGCAGTAAAAAAAAAAGGTGAAGAATAATAATACAAGAATACTACAAAGCCATACAATAAACAATGCTACACATTCTAAAGTGCTCACACTGTAATGTGTTCCTGATTCACCGAAGTGCAGCTCGCTTCCTGGGTTTTCTACACACCCAGAAAAGGCACTTGGTGATGTCTCTAATAGACCAGATTATCTCGGGACAATAAGATTCCGCTCCAGATGACTGGGAGATATTTATGTAGAAATGATCTGTGGTGTGTTTAGTGATTTGTTGTGATAATTGTGTTTCTGTTACAAGTTAGGTATTATGTATTGCACGTCAATGCATCAGGGATGAGTTTAGGCATGAGGTGTGCCCTCGATGTAATAGTATAACATTAAGACATATGCAAGCTACAGAGAAATATAATGCAAAACAAACATTATCAAATTCATACGTTTTAAATTATTAACTCAGTTAATGATCGATCAGTAACATCTTTGTGGTGAGAATATGTACAAAACGCTCTGTAAAACAAAAGAAAAAAGGCGTGATGATGATATTTGTTTGTTTAGAAGCCAAACTGTAGTGATTCACGTCCTTCAAGAAGTCGATTTAGAGTCGATTCATTTGCTTTGTGCAATCGAGCCATGCTAGCGATTGATTAGAACTGGATGAGAACAACTAACTTTGGTGTGTGTGTGTGTGTGTGTGTGTGTGTGTGTGTTATAATGCCATGAGTGTCTCAACAAGCAAGCACAAAGTAAACACCCAGTTGGCAAAACGTACAGACCCCGAGGCTCAGAAAGCAGCTTGTGGAGAGAAACTTGATTTGTGTATATGGAAAACATGAGCTGTGTTTTAAATAAAGAGTTTAAAAATTCCCCGACTGTGACAAAACACACACACACACACACACACCACCATGACACTCTAAGGTCTTTGAAAGTGTATTTAAACATATAAATTATAAGATTTGATGAAAGATTTGTTAAAGGTCCCATATTTTACTATTTTTGTAACAAGTTCCACAAGAGACAGACGGAGGGTTTCTTTTGTGATTGATTTGTTTAAACTCTGGCCAATGCAAGAAAATTAAAAAAGGACAAAAAGCAAGAATTTTTTCCCCTCATTTTTTAATTTTGCATAATAGGTGCCCTTTAATGGATCAGAACCGATGATGTTTCCATGCAGACACGATTTCAGATCAACCCAAAGGGGGAAAAAATTTGAAATCGACTGGTCTTGAGTTCTGGTTCTGTTCTGTCTTGGGTCTGTAAATAAATGTGAATGGTGTTGAAGGATGATGTTGCTATGGCAACCATAATGCGAATGAGGGCATCAATATAACACTAAATATCTTTTTCGTATTTTATTCGAGATCTCAGGAACAGGGTGTGCAAAACAAAAAAAGGCGAGACCAGCTTCAGGAAGTCGTTGTGAAAGGACTGAAATTTTCCAGTAAGCTGTAACAAACTTCAGATTAAAAAAAAAAAAAAAACAGTGCAAAAGTAAAAGCAAGTTTCTCCACATGGCAGATGTTTCACACAGATTTTTTTTTTATCATCCCCCGGATTGCACGATCACTTCCTTCCTCTTTTCAATCCCACATCTCCTGTTGCATGTGCGCTCGTCCTCAGCAGCACCCCCTTGAGACTCGACCGAGATCAGGACGGTTGGCAGGAGCGCGGTCAGGGATGGCGCCAAGTTGAAGGTCGCGGTGCCAGAGCAGTGAAGTTCTCTTGGCATGGTTCCTCGAGCTCTGTCAGGGGGAAAATCGTCCAGAGGAAAGGAATGTGGTTTTCTCAGGTCTGCAAATGAAAAGAAAGGAAGGATGAGAAAAGGCTTTTTTTTTTTTAAAAACAGCTCATGCCAAGGAGAGTTTGTTTGAGCGTTGCTGTAGGTTCCACTTCCTGTTACTCCTAGTTGAAGTGTTGATTGGAGACAGTAAGTGTGTAACTGATCATCATCGAAACCTGCGTACTCTTACTCGCTTACATCTTTAAAGTACTTTTAAGGGCCTTATTAATTTAATTATTCAAAACTTTTTCATGCCTTCATATCGTCTATAACACCTGAACGGCAAACATGCAGCGTGGCTCCTATTGTCTCGGGGAGTTTCAGGTGCTTTGTGTTGTGAGGTCGAGTTTCAGAGAGTTTGTTACCTGATTTCTTTAACCTTTACTTACCTTTGTCCTTTTGTTAATTGTAATATTAAAGCAGGGAGGGAGAGCAGAAGTGTGACCAGAGTAAGACGGTGCGACGTGTAGGATCAGTAACGCATCTACACACTGATTTATTTAAAACCTACAGTGTGTTTACAGAGTCAGAGATGTACATGTGAATACCTATAAAAAATATTACATTTTTTAAAGACATTTGTGTGTACTTTTTTAAACATGTGAAAAGGTTTATAACAATACTGATCCTGATCTCACTCTTTAGTTTATTTAATAATTTTAAATGTTATTATTTTAAAATTGGTTAAAGTTATCTTTACATTTTAAATATATATATTTTTTAAATTTCAAATGTAAAAGGATTTGCATTTTTATTTAATTATTTCCATTTTTGGTAGATTTATTTTTAGGATGTACTTTGTTTTTTATTAATTAATTAGTTTATTTTTATTTATTTTAAGAAATTATAAAAAAAATTTGTTTCTTTTAAAAGTTATTGTTTTTACATTTTTTTTATTCTCAATTATAATTTATTCTTTAAAATGTATTTCATTTTATTATTTTTTATATATTTTTGGTTCGTGTGATAATTTTATTTATTAGCCTAGAAAAAGATTTTCTAATGCATTAGAACTAAAATACTATTAAAAATGTTTGAAGTGCAAAATAATGTAGAGTAGCAAAAGCTTATAAACTTGTGTAGGTTTTTGTATAAAATTTTCTTTTATGAATGATCCTAATATATAAATCTAAAATGGGAATATTTAAGGCGTTCAGGATTTAAAGCATGTGTTCAGTCCGGATCCTGAATCATACTATACAAATTTTTTAAGATCAATTTTAACACAAGAAAAAAGGCACAGAAGTACATTACACATTACTGTACATATCTTTAGTTTTATTCTTCAGCTTAGAGTTTGTCATTTCATAACATAAAACATATACACCTAATTAGCATTTTCTGCTTTAACACATTAGTTGTGTGTTTCAGCAGCATAGTGTTCTTCCACTCAAACGTTTACAATGTAAACACTAAACCCATTTACCAAAACTTATGAGTTATGAGTTAAGTGTTGTGCAAATTCCCACTTTAAAAGAGCCTAGCTCAAAGTTCACATTCTAAAACAAACGAGTTCCCCTTCATAGCAGACAATTTTTAACTATGTTTATAATCATGTATTTTATGTACATTTCTTAGTTTTTTTTTCTTAGGTACCCTGAGTAATGCATTGTGTATCACGACAGGGAGAGAATTTTAGTGAAAATATAAATTGACTGGACCAAGCGGTGGATGTTCAGCACCCAGCTCGTTAACGGCGCTCACGTTAACTTCAAGTGTAAACTTCAAGTGGTAGTGCACTGGGGAGGTCGCCTCAGAAGCAGGGACGTGCCGCGCTTGGACAGTGACACTCAGGAGAGCCGGTTTGGTGGTTGGCCCGGAGCCGGACTCTCTGGAGGCGGTATCAGAGAGGAGGACACTAAACAGAGCGCTGTCCGTCATGGCCGACCCTGACCACCCACTGCACAGACACTCTGCCAAACTGAAGAGTGTGTTCAGTGAAAGACTTCGGTCACACGGCTGCTAATCCTTTGTCCCCAGAGGTGTTCGGCTTTTCAGCAGCTCTCCACAGGTGCGTGGGAATGTGGACTGAGAGACCGAGGCTACACACCGGACAGCACGGTGCTACCTGCATAACTCGCTCATCTTTTAGCATCAGGGTCTGCTCAGTAATGTCAGAACGCTTTCACCCGGTCACTTTCATGCAGTTTACACCATCGTCCAGTTTCTCCCACTCTTCTCTTTGTCTGTAAGATAAAGTTCACTCAAACAATATCTAAAGTTTCACGAGGATCAATACAGTAATACAGTAATGTTAAATTTTGTTGTTTGTTCTTGGTGAAATAAGAGGACGGACGGACCCGGTGGTGGAGATTGTGAAGGAAGTTTTGTAACTTTTGTAACAGGCTGTGGTTTGTTCCTCTTGCGGTTGAACACAGAGCGACTTTCTGATCTTAAATGTAGTCCACACACAATCAGGTGTTTCATTTATTTTGTTACTGACCCATGATCTCTCATACGCTTGTTTTTTTCTCCTTTTGAATAATTTATTAGCTCTGGACCGGTGCTCTGCTTTCATAAATAGAAAAAAAACCTCCCTGTGATTAGTTAATCCGACGACCTTGCCCTAGAAAAATCTAGTTAAGCTAACGTTGTGGCCAATTTTGTAAAACATTTTAGCAGCATTGTTAAAGCTCTGTGCTGTGCAGAACAACATTAAAATATAATGTTGCAAGCAAGGATGATCAGGCCCAAGCATCTTGTGTCATCAACCGCAGAAGTTTAAGGCGTCGTCACAACTGACCCGTTTAAGATATTAAAAATCCCTCCGCAATTTTGCATCCTCAATGTCTTTAGATCACACGGGCCCGGTTTGGTAGCGATCGTGTAAATCCCCTAGGAGGATCAAAATCCATCGGGTGCGTTTTTGCAAACGACCCAAAATAACGGACTTCCTGTTGAGTTGAGCCCATGACATGCAATGTAAAGGTTGTTCGGCTCAATGATCTCTAAATGTGTACCAGGTTTTGCATGAATGCAAGTCTGTATGAGCTATTCAGCAAAATCTCGTCTGAGGGCTCCGAGCCACGCCCAGGACCCAAACTCTCATGGCAGATTCCCAATTGTCTACCAATTTTCATGACTTTTTGAGTGTCTTCCTGGATGCTTGAAAAAAATTACACTTTTTTTTTTAAATAGCCATGCTATTATTTTGTAATTATCAAACCTGTGTTTTTGGTGTTAATTAGTAGAATAGATAATGATGTGTAAATAATTATTAGGGTTAATTCATGGCTCTTTAATTGGCCAAAATGTTCAGAACAATCATAAAATCATCCTCTTGCTCTTTAATGTAAAGAAAGTAACATGGGGCACACCAGATCTTTTTAACAGAAAGGACAAAAGTCCAGAAGTTTATTTTAATTTTAATAGTAGAACATGATATTGAAATATTTTAGAAAAATCAGAAGGAAAATCCAATTTTTGCTAAAGTTAAGTTTTTAAGGCCTCAGAGTCGTAGCCAAACAGCGAATCACAAACGGTTAAAGACTCGTAATAATTCCTGAGGTGGGGTTTAAGTCTGAGAACTGAGCTCTGTACTGTGTTCTGGATGATTAAATCACCAGCATGGAAAGATCACCACTTTGGAAAAGTGTAAAAATACGCAGGGATAACGAAGTGCTCAAACCTAGCGTGTCTTAATCACCGGCTCCTACTGGCACGAGAATTCAGCTTCGTTAAAAGTCTGAGGCGTAACCTTTACCAAGTCACGGCTCCGAGTCGTCTGAGCGGCCTACATCCTGATACTGAGTTAATCTGTCCCGGTTTGATCTTCAGCCAGACCTCAAGCTTTTACCCACCTCGTGATGTACGTTTATAATGTTTGTCATGCTTTTTTGCTAACGGTCCGGTTTGATTCTGTGTGTTTGTGTACAGGGAGGAATCCCACACTCGTCTTTGTGGGAAAACTAAAAAAAAACTTTAAAAAAAAGAGACGTCTTTGAGAAATAAAAGACTAATTCATGTTTGAGTGTATGGTGTGTGTGCGTGTGTGTGTTGTGATTGTAGAACAACAACGTCGAGCTGAAATCAGTGAGCCTTTGAAAGGCTATAATTAACTTTTATTCTTTTGTTAGTCTATTCTCTGGAAGTAGAAAAGGGAACGCTGCGGCTAACGATCTGTTCTTGCGACTGTACACGCTACAAGTTTTTTTCGATGAATAAATTCGCAGATTGTTCACAGTGATGTCGAACAGGGTTGAACGTGTAAAACATAACGCTTTGTACCATGCTGGGAATGGAGAAGCAGTTTATCTTTGATTTAGTCGTTATTTCTGAAATGCAGGGAGATCTACAGGGGGTTGTGTGATGTTGAGTTCGAACCTCGTATTAGATCAGACGTACGGTTCTGAGCAGTTCCTCTCGAAGCAGTGAGAACGCACTGGAGGACGGCGAGCATTTACATTATTTCCTATGGGACAACGTGTTTTACAATACGAACTCGCCTCCTGAACGGATTAAATTCGTATGCTGAGGTACCGCTGTATAAAGTTTTGGATTGTTTCGCTCAGTTATAATACAGTGCAGGTGTGTATAACACTAACACAGCTCTGAAACACTGATTTATATTTTATTTCTCTTATCTGTTCCTTGTTTGCGTCACCTCTGACCCGTGAGTGGTACAGCTTTAGTTTTCTAACACACCTTCATTTACAGTCAAAACACAAGCCAAGAATGTTGTGCTTCAGGGGTTACTGCGGTTCAGATTGTAAAACATTGGCCCTTTTATGGACTGTTAGACGAGCGTGACGTGGCACTTAGTAACCGACTGGTTTGGAGCACTTCACAAACTAATCTGATCTCCTTGGATTTTTGACCCAGGATGTTATTTAGAGTTTATACTGGATGGTGCACTGAGTGGTTGCAGAAATAGTCTTTACAAACATGTTTAGAAGAACAGCATCACGGAACACACACACTGGTGGATCCAGTCATACATTCATATTCACAGAACACCTGACAGAAGCTCGTGTGTGTGTGTGTGTGCGCGCGTGTTACACCAAAATGAAACCGAAACGAAACGACTGCATTTAAAAAAAAAAAAAGTTAGTCAATGAAATGGTTTAATGTTAATAAAATTATGCTGTTGTGCAAACATTCAGTCTGGCTTCATAACATTCTCCATCAATTTTGAC
Source organism: Clarias macrocephalus (assembly GCA_011419295.1). Taxonomy (NCBI): domain Eukaryota; kingdom Metazoa; phylum Chordata; class Actinopteri; order Siluriformes; family Clariidae; genus Clarias; species Clarias macrocephalus. Next base: position 1,556 of record JAAGKR010007042.1, on the reverse strand, counting down.
TTTCTTTCTTTCTAAAAACTATTCTTCCCAGCACGCACAATTTTTTATTATTTATTTGTTTGTTTGTTTAACTTTTCTTTAATGAAAAATCCAGCTGTATGTTCATGAATAAAACCTGGACTATTTAAGTAACTTGTGCAGTTTTAAAGTAAACATTAAATGTTACACAAGTTTCTCTCACACAAGAATCTCTCACACGAATCTGCAACTTGGTTGGCGTGGATTTTAATTGCACGCTTATAAGTGTATTTTTTTAAATGTACAGCGCCATCTGTTAAATTTTGGAATGATCTAAAATTTGTACGTGTTATCATGAAGGTGTGAGATTGCGTTTATTAAGTAGATTTCAATTGCACATAAAATAAAAAATGTACAGCGCCATCTGTTGGATTTCGAGTGATTAAAAAAAAATTTTTTTTGATGTAAGGACATTTTCCATCTAGATTTCAAATTAGCTTATGATATAATTTTATTAACATAGTAAAAATGAGTCGAGAGCTAAAGGAGAGGGTGAAGGCCATCAGGTGCTTCCTCTGTGACGTCTTTACCAAACGCTCACTCACACACACGTCTCTCACTCTCTCTCTCACTCTCTCTCTCACTGATTTAACCTCAGATAGCTGAGGTTATTTTTCCTTGTAGCGTGTGCGCTCGGCTAATCTGTGCGTGTACCTTCCCTCCCTTGCTGAAAGCGCAGCTAATCTGCCCACTAAGTGCTAAGCCATGGACCTGTGCATCCTTAATAAATTTCTGGTCATTTGACTTATTAAAACATAATATAAAATTTATAACATTTTTATAATTGATATTTACTTGTACGTTACACCTGATACTCAGATATTCACTATAGAAGGTTCCTCATGTGGTTGTTAACGGACTTGTAGGAATAGGAACCTGACTATTTATAACTCTGCACCCCAGAATAAAAGGAGCGAAACCCCATATACCCAACCCTCCCACACCCCTTCAACCACACACACACACACACACACACACACACACACACCCCCGGCTCTCTGTGCAGGACGTGATCGCTGGCCGTTGTTTTCTTTCACGTCTGATATCTGTCTTGTGCTCCATCTATGTGCTCAAGAGCTGGAGAACCCGGAGTCAGCCCTAAGATCACACTCTGCTCAGGTTCTGATGTGTTTGCAGAGACGATTTGATTGTATGATTGTGATTAAGGTTATCTAATCGTCTGAAACTGGTTAAAAAAAAAAAAAAGCACTAAAGACCGTGAAGTAACTGTGTGTGTAAAACCTGGACATCAGGTTAAAATACACTACACAGACTCCAAAATTACATTAAAAATTCTAATTTTACATTTCTGATTATTTGCATTTGAGGTGGCAACAAAAAGTGATCTGGCATTCTGGGCGTCTCCGTAAGATTACTGATACGTCTGATGCTGGTAAGAAATGAAAAACACTAACTGTTACAAGCAAGAAACCACCATGCTTATAAAAAGTGTAAGAGTTGTAGTTTCTGTGAGAACTTGTGATGTGAGAAGAATAGAAACAAAAATTTGCTAAGTTTGATTGACAACGGAAGACTGC